>JAIUZE010002899.1:0-20488 GCA_022085475.1 Heliosperma pusillum | reverse complement strand
ATAATAATAATAATAATAATAATAATAATAATAATAATAATAATAAGAATAATAATAATAAGAATAATAATAATAATAAGAATAATAATAATAATAATAATAATAATAATAATAATAATAATAATAATAATAATAATAATAATAATAATAATAATAATAATAATAATAATATTAATAATAATAATGACAGATCTCTTCGTCCTGCGGATTTGCTTCTATATTCCTGGGACAGAGGGCGTGATGTCTGTGTTGATTTGACAGGGTCTTCCCCCTTGACTCAGACTGGGATGTCCAATTTTGTGCCGGGACGGGTTGTCGCTGATGCTGCTCAGCGCAAATATGCTAAGTATGGGGATTTTTGTGCGGCTGCTGGCTATGGTTTCCTACCCTTCTCTTTCTGTTCGCTTGGAGAGCTGGGCTCGGATGCTGTTGACTTGCTCAAGCGGATCAAGAAATTCTCGGTATCTCAGGATGCTGGGGCTCGGGTGGCCGCTTATATTTTTGCTATACTTAGTTTTGCTATAGCTAAGGGGGTGGGGGCCCAGATTGTCTCTTGGCTCCCCCACCAACTGATGCAGGAGCAAAGGGTATGATTCCTAGGCCGAGTAGTATACACGGTTTCCTAGGAAGGGTAGAAGACACGGTGTCCAAAATCGTGTAGGATTAGTTAATTAGTTTATTTATTTCGAATAAGATTAGGAAATCTTGTTAGTTTCCTAATACTAGTTAAAGTTGTTATTTTATTATTATATTATTATTAGGAAAGATTACTACCTTGCTCTTCAAGCATGGTTAGGATTAGCTAGTTATTATAAATAAGGATCAAATGTGACCTTATTTTTCAGATTATTCGAGTTATTCAATAAAGTTTCTGCGTTAGAACTTTGCTTAGTTAAACTTGCGAGTTTAATTAAATTCATCTTCCTTGCGAGGTCGATTTCTTGTGTGTCGAGTGATATCCTTGCGAGCTTAGAACGAGATTCACTTATTGTCCAGTTCTTATTACTTTGATTCGAAAATTCTACCAGTTTCACACAAATTCACGTTACCGTTATAACATAAATACAACTATTCCGCTGCGATTCTAAATAAACAATTTCGTTCGTTCAAATACTACCTATTTTACATCAAATTGGTTACCAGAGCTCGGTTTAAGATCTATTGCTTAATACTTCTGTCTTGGGCAACACGCTACCATGGGAGAGAAATCTGAAAACAGTGGCGACGATGTGCCTCAGAATTGGCAAGAAGGGCATGAATCTTTAAAACAAGAGATGGCTAAGATGTCTTATGTTTTAAAGAATATAGCTGCTACATTGGCTAGACAGGAAAGAAAGAAAAATCATAGCGATGTTTCCAGTGTAGAGGGCGAATTTGAGGAGGAAAACCGTCCCAGAAACCGTAAGAAAGACAAAAACGATGACGATCGAGGCTTAAAACTCGATATTCCAGACTTTGATGGCGAGATGGATGCGGAGAAATTCCTAGATTGGGTAAGACAAGCTGAAAGGGTCTTTGAGTACAAGGAATATGACGATAAGAAGCAGTTCAAAGTTGCAATCTTGAAGCTTACAAAGTATGCATCGTTGTGGTATGAGAATTTAAAGAAACAAAGGAGGAAAGAAGGTAAGGCAAAGATCGAATCTTGGATTAAATTGAAGAAGCATCTCCTGAAACGGTTCTTACCAAGAGATTATGAGCAAGATAACTACCTAAAGCTTCAATCTTTGACACAAGAAACCATGTCCGTGACTGATTACATCAAGGAGTTCGAGAAGATGTCGATTGTATGCGATTTGGAGGAAAAGGAAGAGTTGAGAGTTGCTAGATTCATCAAAGGCCTAACACCTACATTGGCAACCAGAGTAGAAATCCAGAATTATGAAGGATTTAGTGATGTTTGTAGATTGGCATTGAAGTTTGAAAAACACGACAAAGGCAGGAAGATCTACAAAAGCCATGATTGGATTGACGAGACAAATCTTGTTGATAAGAATACTAATCATACCATGGCTGCCAGTGACCTACGAAAAGAAACTCCTAAAGCCAAAGAGAAGACATTTGTTGCGGAACCTAGGAATGCTAGTTCGCGAAGGTGTTTTAAGTGTCAAGGTTATGGACACATAGCGAATGAATGTCCGCAAAAGAGAGCCCTTACAATACAAGAGTTGAGCAAGATGTTGCCATGTTTTGTGCTGCCAAACAGTCCAATGGATTGTAAAATACAGAATGAAGAAACGAAAGGGGAAGACGAGTTTATCACATATGACGTCGACCCAGAGAGCGACGATGAGGAACCAGAACCCATAGTTCGAAATTTACATCTTCAAGCTGGTCCGATCGAGCCTTTGATTGTTGAGCATGAGGAAGACGAAGTGAAAGAAGACTTAGTTGGTGAGTTGATGGTAAATAAAAACGAAGACTGTTTTAATCTGTCTAATGCTAAGCCTAGTATTCCTAATGTGACCTTGGATAAGGAGTTACTACATGTTCATGATTCCGCGGAGTTGCAAAACAAAGAGCCTTATCAATCACCGCTCGATAAATCGATTGACAAGAAACTAGGTGTTGGAGATTATCAAAATTGTTGGTTTTTGAATTCGGTCTTTGTGGATGTGAATGCTCACGATGGACCTATCATCTCAAACAAGTACTGTTTCGATTTCTCTACACTTGTGCAAGGAGGGAGGTGGGGTGGAAGGCACAAGCACGGGTTGTTCGATGCTCATAAACACAACGAGAGAGTTGTTACTATGGAGAAAGTTGAAGGAATGTTATCATGGGTAGTCATTGTCATCATAATTAAACTGGTATGCCTCGTTTTTGACCCGGGGTGGCGGCATTTTTTGTCAAAATTTGAGGTCAAATTCTCAAAAAAAGAGGGAGAGAATGATGCAGGAGCAAAGGGTATGATTCCTAGGCCGAGTAGTATACACGGTTTCCTAGGAAGGGTAGAAGACACGGTGTCCACAACCGTGTAGGATTAGTTAATTAGTTTATTTATTTCGAATAAGATTAGGAAATCTTGTTAGTTTCCTAATACTAGTTAAAGTTGTTATTTTATTATTATATTATTATTAGGGAAGATTACTACCTTGCTCTTCAAGCATGGTTAGGATTAGCTAGTTATTATAAATAAGGATCAATTGTGACCTTATTTTTCAGATTATTCGAGTTATTCAATAAAGTTTCTGCGTTAGAACTTTGCTTAGTTAAACTTGCGAGTTTAATTAAATTCATCTTCCTTGCGAGGTCGATTTCTTGTGTGTCGAGTGATATCCTTGCGAGGTTAGAACGAGATTCACTTTGATGCGATTGTGCAGCGGAATAGGACATGATTTGTAACCGGGATATTTGCCAACGCTAGACCTATAGCATTAACAATGGGAAATCACTCAATACGCGTCGAATGATTCGTTCTTAAGTTTTGGAATACGCGTCCCAACTCTCAAGCTGTGATTGAACTCACTCAAACACTCATGTTCTCACAATTAACAACGTTAATTTGCAAAGAGGAAATTCTTTTTCTTATTCAAAATCTTGTGTAAATCTTATATTACAAAACAAGGCCTTAAATAGGCATTATCACACGCCTACTATGGCTGGTCAAACCAGGCAATAAACAACCTAATTAAGGCTCTTAAAGAGGCTCTTAATTAGGCTAAACATACCTATTATGGCAGCCCTATAACAGCTAGAAAAACTGAATCCTATGCAGCCATAAACAAGCAATTAACACTAGTTTTATGACTACAATTAACTCCTACTTATGACTTTCTAAAAGCTACATTATTGGACATAAAATTCAAGACTTAAATGACAATAAAACAGGAATTAAAATGACAGCAATTAAACAGTCAATTGGACCGTTGCATTAGGCTTGATGTGTAAATGGTAGTTATGACACAGTCCATTAGACTGTTGCATCAGGCTTGCTCGGCTTCAATGACTCCTTATTCAATGAAAGCTCGTGAACTAAGTAATCGTGGTTCTACTCGTATCATTCCCTCTCCCTTTAAAAAGAATTGTCCTCAATTCTCGACGCTTTCCTCGCTTGTTTGCAACGTGTTTGAATCTCACCCTAGATCGAGGTTTTGACATACCGCGGGACAACAATTCAGGCCATTCAAGGTTCGATTGGCCTGTATCTTTCAAACCCACACCGACTATCACGTTGTTACTCCCAACCAATGAAACCTTACTACTTTGCCTAGAGGGATAGATGGTTTCAGGCCTATTTCTCTTGGCGTAGGGATTCAGCCCAATCCAAGATGTGTGTGACCAAGTTTCGGACAGCCCCCATTCCTCGTCACATATCCTTGGTGACGCGATGCCCCAATTTAACGGAGAATCTTGCTGTAAATGGTGTCCATCACAAATACAACACCCAACATCGATCATGGCTTGCACAATATCATCAAAGGGATTTTCTTTCTTAACCTGCTTGAGAACAAACTTGAGACTACCATCTCGTTCAGTTGTGTCTCTACACGCCTCACCCCTTTCCCCAACGCCTTTCATCTCTTCTATGAGTCGTGATTCAAGAGAAGAACCCACCTTGTTTTCACGACTTCCTTGGGCTGTTGAAATCGTCCCCACGTTCTCCTTGTTAACCAAACAGCAAGGAAACTTGTCCAAAACAGCCATTTCTGGGTTCGGACTGTTAACAACAACTTCGGGAGTGTTATGAACCACAAGTACCGTGTCTCCTGATTCTTGCACCGCCTGGTTGTTGGCAAGTACATCGCCTGCCTCATAATACTCATCGAACACTGGTGGTAGATCTGGATTGAAAAGTGCCATTTCCCCCATTGGATCGTCTTGGTTTAAGGAAATCAAGAGCCTAAGCTCTGATACCATATGATGCAATTGTGCAGCGGAATAGGACATGATTTGTAACCGGGATATTAGCCAACGCTAGACCTATAGCATTAACAATGGGAAATCACTCAATACGCGTCGAATGATTCGTTCTTAAGTTTTGGAATACGCGTCCCAACTCTCAAGCTGTGATTGAACTCACTCAAACACTCATGTTCTCACAATTAACAACGTTAATTTGCAAAGAGGAAATTCTTTTTCTTATTCAAAATCTTGTGTTAATCTTATGTTTCAAAACAAGGCCTTAAATAGGCATTATCACACGCCTACTATGGCTGGTCAAACCAGGCAATAAACAACCCAATTAAGGCTCTTAAAGAGGCTCTTAATTAGGCTAAAACTTACCTTCTTTGGCAGCCCTATAACAGCTATAAAAACTGAATCCTATGCAGCCATAAACAAGCAATTAACACTAGTTTTATGACTACAATTAACTCCTACTTATGACTTTCTAAAAGCTACATTATTGGACATAAAATTCAAGACTTAAATGACAATAAAACAGGAATTAAAATGACAGCTTTGAATCAGTCAATTGGACCGTTGCATTAGGCTTGATGTGTAAATGGTAGTTATGACACAGTCCATTAGACTGTTGCATCAGGCTTGCTCGGCTTCAATGACTCCTTATTCAATGAAAGCTCGTGAACTAAGTAACCGTGGTTCTACTCGTATCACACTTATTGTCCAGTTCTTATTACTTTGATTCGAAAATTCTACCAGTTTCACACAAATTCACGTTACCGTTATAACATAAATACAACTATTCCGCTGCGATTCTAAATAAACAATTTTGTTCGTTCAAATACTACCTATTTTACATCACCAACTTCATGTAAACTTTTCATTTTATTTTAATGAAAGCTGCGCGCATCTCATAAAAAAAAATAATAATAATAATGAAAAATTTGACGTTGAGAGGGAGAGGGAGAGCGCATTGCGAGGTGGTTTTAGGGCAGGCTTTTGCTACCTGTTTGCGCCGCCACACCGGCCGCCCATTCACAACAGCCATCCAGACCTCACGTCGCCGGCCGTGGTGTGGTTGTGGTTGTGGTTGGCATCCGTTTCCAAAAGAGAGAGAGAGACAGAAAGGGAGGAGGTTGTTGTTGTGGTTGTTGTTTAGGGTATTTCTTGGCCTTTGGCTGCATGCGTTGCTGCCCTTCAGGTGGTCCTTTGCCTACCAACGTGGTGGTCATCACCGGTCGGTGTTGCCAGAGGTAGGGTTTTGTATTCTTTCAATTTGTGTTCTTTTCCCTCTTTGTTGTGTCGCCATTAATGCTGATTCATGGGTGCGTGTCTGTTGGAGGCCCGCAGGTGGTCCTTGTGCCGTTTCGTCTGGTGAGGGGCTGTTTGGTGCCTACATGTTAGGCTACTTGGGGTCTGGTGGCGCACCTGGTGGCTGTTAGTGCTTCGACCTTATTGGTTGTCGGTGGACTGGGTCGGTTGTGTGGTGGGAGGACCAACGGTGGCTGGTTCGTGGCTTGGTGGTGTTTGGAGTTTTTTTGTGGGTGGGAGGTGTGTCCATGCACGTGGGTTTTGACCTCCTCCCTCTTCATGCCTATTTTAGTACGTTTGCATGGTCATGGTAAGGGCCTTACTAAGGCCGCTTGGCAGAAGCATTTTTAGGATCGTCATTGTCATGATGATGCTATGGGGCTTAGACGTCAAACTTTTTTTGATAGTCTGACTATTTTCTCTAATGCCGAGGTTAATTTGAAGCGGATGGGGCTTTGGTTGTGTGGGGAGTGCTTTAAAACCCATACCTTTCGCTCTAGGGGTCGGCATAGTCAGGGTTATATTGTTGCGCCTCCGGATTGTGGTGATGGCATCGTTGGCTTCATTATTCATGGTATCCCAAGACGTCCGGCTCCATCTCCCTCGGGTCTTTCATCTGATGATGGGGTTGAGCTTGTTCACTGGTCTATATCTTCCCTTGATCGTTTATTTTCTTTGGGCCTTCGCACCAAGAAATCTATTTCTCCTAATTGTCTTCTTGGGTTTGCTCGGTTTTTGAAGGGGGTCTTGGATGGTGTTGCTGACTCTCCTGGTGACCTCTTTGGGTTTGTTTGGTTGTGTCGCCTCTTTGTCTTCTTAAGACCTTCGTTCCTAGAAGTAATCTTGAGTGTAGGACTGCTGTTAGGCGACAGCGTCAGGAGGAGAGTATAACCACGGCTATTCTTACTTGGGGGATGCCTGGAGGGGGTTTGCAGCTTTTGCAGGAGTGTTTGTCTGAAGTTCCTCCTTCTTTTCATGAGGAGGAGGATCTGGATTTGAGTGAGCTTAACCTCCGCCAATGTCGGCGGAAGATTTGTGATGGTCATTATACTGCTGCTGTTAGGGTGCTTTCTTCCTCTGGCGTCGCCCCTTACTCTGATGCCACTCTTGGTCCTTTGCGAGAGAAGCATCATGTTGCCCCGTCTCCTTCGGTGCCTCCTTTGCTTGTGTATCATCATTCTCTTGTTGCCTCTTCGGCAGTGGTTTTGGATATGATTCGTGGTTTCCCGCGTGGCACTTCGTGCGGGAGGAATGGGCTTCGTGCGCAACATCTTATGGACTGTTTGAGTGGTGCTGATGTGGCTATCTCTAATGATTTGATCGCTGTTGTTACTAGGGTGTTTAATATTTTTTTGGAGGGTCGGTGCCCTATAACTCTTGGTGAGTACATTGCCAGCGCTCCGCTCACGCCGCTTGTTAAGCCGGGCGGGGGTGTTCGTCCTATCGCTGTTGGCACTGTCTGGAGACATCTTGTCTCTAAGGTTTGTGCTTGTCTGGTTGGTCCTTCTTTTTCTGCTTATGTTGCTGGTCTTCAGTTTGGGGTTGGGATGTCCGGTGGAGGAGAGGCTATCGTGCATGCCTTGAATCGGCTCATTGAGGCCCGTGGCGGTGATGTGGGACTCTCTATGTTGCTGGTTGATTTCCATAATGCTTTCAACCTTGTTGATCGTGTGACTATGCTACAAGAAGTCCGTCCTTGTTGTCCGTTTCTTTCCCGTTGGGTGGAGTTCTTTTACTGTAGCCATGCCCGTCTTTACTATGGGAGCATTGTTTGTTGTCTTGTCAAGTTGTCCAGCAGGTTGATCCTTTAGGCCCTTTGCTTTTTGCTTTGGTTTTGCATCCCTTAGTGTGCAAAATCCGCGACTCTTTTGATCTTATTATGCAGGCATGGTATTTGGATGATGGCACCATTGTTGGGGACACTTTGGAGGTGGGTAGAGTTTTGGATTTGATTATGGCAGATGGGCCTCGTTTTGGTCTCCATCTTAATGTGGCTAAGACTGAGGTCTTTTGGCCTATTGAGGATCCTCGGAGTCGGCTTCCCGGTGTTTCCCCCCCTACTATTGCTCGGCCCTTGCGTGGTGTCTCTGTTTTAGGTTGACATGTCAGTACTTGTCCTATTTTTGGCAGTGAGCTTGTGGCGAGGAGAGTGACTAAGATCATTGAGCTTATGGACTTAGTCGCGAGGATTGAGGACCCGCAATGCGAGTTGCTTCTGCTTCGTGCTTGTAACGGTATTTCTAAGCTCTATTTTTCTCTTCGTACTTGCTCCTCGGGAGTATTTGGGTCTGTCCATCTTCGCTTTGATGCAGCAGTTCGTTCTAGCTTGGAACGTATTGTCACCACGTCGGGGCCTAGTGTTAGGGATTGGCAGTGGCGCCTTGCCACTTTCCCTTTTCATTTAGACGGACTTGGTGTTTATGTTGCAGGAGATGTTTTACACTATGCTTTTCTGGCTTTCCGTTTGCAGTTTGCAGTTTATCAGGCTGCGCTCCTGCGGCCTTCTGGTATTGTATGTGCTGGTCCTACTTTTTAAGATGTCGTGCGGATTTTTTTGGAGACTACAGGTTCTGATTTTTTTTACATGATCCCAGTGAAATCGCTGCCCCTTTTCATATATATATTTCGCGACGGTTGCTGCTTCTTCAGGATCTGTTTTCTCTTTGACACCGCGTCAGCTTGCGTTGTGAAAGTCTCAGAAGGGTGCCCACTCCTCTAATTGGTTGCGTGCGGTTCCTACCTCTGGGTTGGGTCAGACTATGAACTGGAGGGCTTACCGTTGTGTGCTGGGCTATGAACTGGAGGACTCCAAAAACTGCTTTATTGCTTTTTGTTCAGTCTCTTTTTTGTGTCTTGTGTCTGTACTTTATAGTTGTTAAGCTCGTCCTATTGTGAGGTTCTTAATTAGTGTCTGTTGTAGTAGTTTAGATCCTAAGCTGGCCCTTGGATGATCTGTACATCCAATGGTTCACAAGATATCACCCTCCCTATATAAGGAGGTCTTTGTATGTTGTTTTAATCAGACTTTAGATGAATGAATTAACTTTGAGAAATCCCTCAAACCTTTCAAACTTGTGCTAAGAGCTGTAGTTTGAGTCCAGCCTGATACATCTTCAAGGTGTCTTATCAGTGTCTTGCTTTGTGAGTCAAGTTAAATCTGTGCCTGGCTGTGATTAGCTTGCTTGCTGTTTGAGTCTAGTCTAGGGTGTTTGTGCTTTGCTGTAACACTTTAAACCTGCCTCAGAACTAGTCTTTGAGTCCCTTCTCTAGTGCTTTGCTGTAGGGGAGTTTCTCTAAGTCATATCCTTTGAACTTTAGTTAATATAAACCACTCTCTCAAAAACAGCCTCCATTTGTGTCTGTGTTTATTTTCAGTTTAAGTAAGCTTAGTTAGACTCCTCTTAAACTCACAAGCCTTAGTAGTTTACACTCCAAATTGGTTATCAGAGCTTTTGTTGAGAGTCTTAGTGAGTTCATTTTCCCTAACTACATTTAAAAACACAAAAATAGCCCAATGAGTGAAGAGAGACTGGGAGGAGTAGAAGCAAGGATGGAGGACCTGGCTGGGATTGTAACCACCCTAACTAGAGCCCTGGATCAGGTAATAGGCAACCAGTTGTTTGCTGGAGGAAGAGGCAGAGGACGTGGAAGAGGCCAAGGAGGAGGCAGAGGAAGGCCACCTGATGATGAAAAGTATCCAGACTCAGATGACTCAACAAGGAGCAGGGCTTCCATTCACAGGCACATAGACAAGCATCTTAAGGTAGACATCCCTGAGTTTTCTGGTAGTCTTAATCCTGATGATTTGTTAGAATGGTTAAGAGAAGTAGAAAGAATCTTTGAGTACAAAGGTTATAATGATTCTAAGTCTTTTAAAGTAGCCATCCTTTAAATGAAAGGGTATGCTTCTCTTTGGTATGAAACCATGAAAGGGTTAAGGGCTAGGGAAGGAAAAGAACCCATCAAATCCTGGACCAAACTGAAAAAGAAACTGTTAGATAAATTTGTTGCTAAGGATTACACCCAGGATCTGTTTATTAAGTTGTCTAAGTTGAAACAAGGAGACAAACCTGTTGAATCTTATCTGAGAGAGTTTGAACAGCTCACCTTGCAGTGTGATATAAATGAGAAACCTGAGCAAAGGATTGCTAGGTACTTAGAGGGTCTAGATAAGAGCATTGCTAACAAGGTTAGGATGCAACCTCTGTGGTCATTTGATGATGTTGTTAACTTATCTTTGAGAATTGAAAAGATAGGGAAGACTAAGTCTGTTACACCAAAACCTGTTAGGCCTTTTCAAAACAGACCTTACAGTGGATTGAGGACCATGGATACCCCTAAGACAGCACCCTTTCCTACCTTAGACAAGGGAAAGGGCATCATGGGTCAGAAGCCAAGCACTTCATTGACTGAGAATAGAATTAGGTGCTTCCAATGTCCGGGTTATGGACATTTCAGGAAGGATTGCCCTTCTAAGAAGACCTTAACTATAATGGAGGTTGAGACTTGGGAAAAGGAAGGTCTAGTTGAGTATGAGAGGGATGAACCTGAGGTTAAAGAAGTGGTGAGTGAGGAAGAAGAGCCTAGTCAGGAGGCAATAGTGGCACTCCCTGACACAGGCCACAGCTTTGTTCTATGGAGGGTAATGCACTCACAACAGATACCTTTGGAGGAGGATCAAAGGTCCCTCATTTTCAGGAGCATATGTACCATACAAGGGAGGGTTTATAACCTCATCATAGATGGAGGAAGCTGTACCAATGTGGCTTCAGTTACTATGGTTGACAAGTTGAAGCTAAGCACTCAAGAGCACCCTCACCCCTATAAGTTGAGATGGCTGAGTAAGGGAGCAGCGGTTAAGGTGGATAAGCAATGTATGGTCCCATTCTCCATTGGAAGTGTGTACAAAGATGAAGTACTGTGTGATGTGGTTCCAATGGATGCCTGTCACTTATTATTAGGAAGGCCATGGGAGTTTGATAAAAGCTCCATACACCAAGGAAGAAGCAACACCTATTCCTTCAAGCATGGGAGCAGAAAGGTAACATTGGCCCCTTTGCCACCTCATCAGAAGAGTTATGGGAGTCCTAGTATGGCTGAAGATTTTAGTGGAGTCTTGTTTCTATCTGAATCAGCAATGGGCAAAGAATGTATTGAAGAGCAACCTATATTGATGCTGCTATCAAAGGAAGTTCAGGAAGGGGAGTCTAAGGTAATCCCTGCAGAAGTTAAGCCCCTCATTGATCAGTTCAAGGAAGTGTTCCCAGAGGAACTTCCTGATGGCTTACCCCCTTTAAGAAGAATTGAACATTAGATAGACCTTGTGCCAGGGTCTGTACTACCTAATAGACCAGCATATAGGTGTGATCCTAAGGCTACACAAGAGCTGCAGAAACAAGTTGGAGAGTTGATGAGTAAAGGGTTTGTAAGGGAGTCATTAAGTCCATGTGCTGTTCCTGCATTATTGGTTCCTAAGAAGGATGGGACTTGGAGGATGTGCATAGATAGCAGGGCTATCAATAATATCACAGTCAAGTACAGGTTCCCTATACCTAGACTTGATGACATGTTGGATGAGCTGAGTGGTTCAAGGTTCTTTTCTAAGATTGATTTGAGGCAAGGTTACCATCAATTGAGGCATCTTGAGACTGTGTTTGAAATACTTAAGGAGAGTAAGCTCTTTGGGAACCTTGAGAAATGCACCTTTATGACTGAGGAAGTCAAGTTTCTAGGATATGTGGTGTCTGGTAGAGGCATTTCAGTTGATCAAGACAAGATCATTGCAGTTCAGTCTTGGCCTGTTCCTAAGAATATCACATAAGTGAGAGGGTTTCATGGCCTAGCATCTTTCTATAGGAGGTTCATTAAAAACTTTAGCACTATTGCAGCACCCCTCACTGAATGTATGAAGAAAGGAGAGTTCACTTGGACTGAGAATGCCTTGCAGGCTTTCAAATACATGAAGAAGCTCTTGTACAGTGCACCTATCCTCAGGTTACCTGATTTTAATTGCCTATTTGAGGTTGAATGTGATGCAAGTAGAGTGGGAATTGGAGCTGTCCTTATCCAAGAAAAAAAACCAGTAGCTTATTTCAGTGAAAAGCTAAGTGGAGCCAAGCTGAGCTATTCTACATATGATAAGGAGTTCTATGCTCTTGTCAGGGCTCTAAGGCATTGGAGTCATTACCTGAAGCCCAAGCCTTTTGTCTTACATTCTGATCATGAGGCATTGAGGTACATAAGAGGTCAGCATAAGCTCAGTCACAGGCATGCTAAATGGGTGGAGTTCCTCCAATCATTCACCTTTTCTAGCAAATACAAAGAAGGAAAACAAAATGTAGTGGCTGATGCATTGTCTAGAAGATACACTCTGCTATCAACCATGGAGCAAAGGGTTCTTGGCTTTGAGTTCATGAAGGATATGTATCAGGAAGATCCAGACTTTGCAGAGGATTGGTTAGCACAGAAAGAGGGAGCAAGGACCATTGATTCACCCTACACTCTACAAAATGGATTCCTGTTCAAAGGAAACA
The DNA here is from genome assembly GCA_022085475.1 of Heliosperma pusillum. Classification (NCBI taxonomy): domain Eukaryota; kingdom Viridiplantae; phylum Streptophyta; class Magnoliopsida; order Caryophyllales; family Caryophyllaceae; genus Heliosperma; species Heliosperma pusillum. The sequence continues at coordinate 7,799 of JAIUZE010002899.1, read as the reverse complement.
AGTTGTGTGTCCCCAGATGGTCTTATAGGAGTCTATTGATTAAGGAAGTGCATGGAAGTGGCCTTGGAGGACACTTTGGGGTTCAGAAGACTGTGGACATACTGCAAGATCAGTTTTACTGGCCTAAGATGATGGGAGAAGTCCAAATAGTGCTCAGAAGGTGTGGAGTTTGTCAAAAACCCAAGAGTTCTTTTCAAGCAGGACCTTACACCCCCCCTACCAGTCCCATGTAGGCCTTGGGAAGATGTAAGCATGGATTTCATAGTAGCATTGCCTAGGACAACAAGAGGGAAAGATTCTATCAAGGTAGTTGTGGATAGATTTAGCAATATGGCACATTTCATTGCCTGTAAGAAGACTGAAGATGCTGTAAATGTGGCAGAGCTGTATCTAGATGAGGTGGTGAGGTTACATGGAGTTCCAAGGACCATTGTATCTGACAGAGACACAAAGTTTATGAGCCATTTCTGGAGAACATTGTGGAAGTTGCTTAACACAAGGTTATTGTTCAGCACCTCCCATCATCCTCAAACATATGGACAAACTGAGGTGACTAACAAGACCTTAGGAAGGATCTTGAGGTGTATAGTAAGTAAATCTCTCAAAGACTGGGATTTAAAGTTGGCTCAAGCAGAGTTCTCTTTCAATAGAGCTCCATCAGCAGCCACATGCCACTCCCCCTTTGAAGTGGTCTATGGTACTAACCCCTTAATGCCTTTGAATTTTTCTAATGTGTGCAGGTCAGAGATCCACTATGATGCCAATAAGAGGGTGGAACAAATGCTAAAACTCCATGAATCAGTCAGAAAACAAATTGAGAAAACCAATGATCTATGCAAGAAGAATGCCATGGTTCCTAAGGCCAAGAAAGACTTTGCACCAGGAGACTTAGTGTGGATCAACCTAAGGAAAGAAAGGTTCCCTTCCAAGAGAAAGAATAAGCTAGAGCCAAGAGCAGATGGTCATTTTCAAGTCATAGAGAAGATAGGTCCTAATGCCTACAGAATTGATCTACCAGGAGAGTATGCAGTTCATGGAACATTCAATGTTGGGGATCTTAGTCCCTTCTATGAAGACTCTGAGGGAGAGGAAGACACCGGCTTGAGGTCAAGCCCTTTTCAACCTGGGGAGGCTGCAGCAGGAGCTCACCCAAGGGGCCTTGATGATCAAGCCACAAGCAAGACAAGCCTGACCCCAAGACCCCCTCAGATGGAAGCTCGAGTCACAAGGTCTAAACAACAAGTCATAGTAAGATAACTTCAAGCCAAACAAAGCCAAGATATTGAGAAAGATAGTCCAGGGCTTGCCAAGCCATGCCAAGGTCCAATACAGTCCACATTCCCCACACAAGATAGAAACAATGCCAGTCAGAGCTCAGCAGACCAGTTAGCAAACCCAGCACCAAGGAGGTACACCAGAGCATCCCAACCACCCCCACCATGTCCTACCATCAAGCCAACCCACTAATCAACAAGTTTGTCCAGGACAATCCCTTTTGAAGTCTAATAAAAACTCAAGTAACAAGCAGCCCAAGCTAGAGTCCAGTGAACATTAAAGCAGAGAAGGTACAAGTCAGATTGTGGCTTCCTTTTGTTTAAGTCAACTTGTCCTCGTCCAAGGCAGGTTTTATCTAAGTCCTAATAAGAGTAGAGAGTCCCAAGGGGCAACAAAACAAGAACAACAGAATTCCATTTCAGGTAAACTCCAAAAACTGCTTTATTGCTTTTTGTTCAGTCTGTTTTTTGTGTCTTGTGTCTGTACTTTATAGTTGTTAAGCTCGTCCTATTGTGAGGTTCTTAATTAGTGTCTGTTGTAGTAGTTTAGATCCTAAGCTGGCCCTTGGATGATCTGTACATCCAATGGTTCACAAGATATCAGCCTCCCTATATAAGGAGGTCTTTGTATGTTGTTTTAATCAGACTTTAGATGAATGAATTAACTTTGAGAAATACCTCAAACCTTTCAAACTTGTGCTAAGAGCTGTAGTTTGAGTCAAGCCTGATACATCTTCAAGGTGTCTGATCAGTGTCTTGCTTTGTGAGTCAAGTTAAATCTGTGCCTTGCTGTGATTAGCTTGCTTGCTGTTGAGTCTAGTCTAGGGTGTTTGTGCTTTGCTGTAACACTTTAAACCTGTCTCAGAACTAGTCTTTGAGTCCCTTCTCTTGTGCTTTGCTGTAGGGGAGTTTCTCTAAGTCATATCCTTTGAACTTTAGTTAATATAAACCACTCTCTCTAAAACAGCCTCCATTTGTGTCTGTGTTTGTTTTCAGTTTAAGTAAGCTTAGTTAGATTCCTCTTAAACTCACAAGCCTTAGTAGTTTACACTCCAGGTAAGGAGGTTGATATCGGTTTAGTTGACGGGCACGACAGATCTCTTCATCGTGCGGATTTGCTACTTTATTCTTGGGACAGAGGGCGTGATGTGTGTGTTTATTTGACAGGGTCTTCCCCCTTGACTCAGACTGGGATGTCTGATTTTGTGCCGAGACGGGTTGTCGCCGATGCTGCTCAGCGCAAATGTGCTAAGTATGGGGATTTGTGCGCGGCTGTTGGCTATGGTTTTCTACCCTTCTCTTTTTCTTCGCTTGGGGAGTTGGGCTCGGATGCTGTTGACTTGCTTAAGCGGATCCATAAATTCTCGGTATCTCAGAATGCTGGGGCTCGGGTGGCCGCTTATATCTTTACTAGACTTAGTTTTGCTATAGCTAAGGGGGTGGGAGCCCAGATTGTCTCTCGGCTCCCCACCAACTTCATGTAAACTTTTCATTCTTTTTTTAATGAAAGTTGCGCGCATTTAAAAAAAAAAAAAAAATAAAAAAAAAAATAATAATAATAATAACCTGTATATGTGCAAACCCGCAAGGGTGGGCACGAATGCAAGATTTGGGTAAATGGCCGAGGCTGGAGTGAAAACTCGAAAGGGGGCTCCGGGTAAAATGAACAATTCAGATGCGTGCCATGAGATAGTGTAAGGAAAAAAAGTTTGATTGAAAGCCTGCAAGGGCGGGCGATTTAGGTAAAATGAGGAATTAACAAAAAAAAAAAAAAAAAAAGGTTACTTCGTTACTTGTTCTACCTTGGAGATGGCGACATAAGGAGGTTTGAAAGGTGGTTTGGGATATGAATTTTTAAAGTAATAAGAGGGGATGGGCGGTTAAGTGTGATGAATTAAACTACATTGTGTCCATGCATTTTCATGTTTTGATTTGTATTTGTGGTTAGATGTTGTTGCTTGGTTGGGACCTTGGATGACATGGTCATTATTTTAGATTTGTGTGTGCATTTTGTTAAAACCATGCGCCTACTTGAAGGAGTTGAGTATTAAGAGAGAGTTGGAGTAGTACTGGTTAGTTGTTGTGTTTAGAGTTGGATCAAGCTACTCACATTTCGCTATATAGACATTGGTATGTGTTCTCTTTGACTTGTCCTTGGGTTTTACTCGAGGACGAGTAAAGGTCAAATCGTCGGGGAGTTTGATTAGTCTAGTTTATTAGAGGTTAATAAGGTTATTTTGATGATTAAATGATAGGTTGAAGAGCTAGTTTGTGGATCTTAGTGCATATGTCTTTGGTGTTGTTTTTATAATGGACTTGTGTGTTTTCATGGGATAAATGGAATAATTTCTTGTTATGAATGGAGAGGACTTGTTGAAAGGTTGGTATTGGGTTAAGGGAGTCATGTAACTGTTGATTTAGAAGCGAGTCAAGGCCCAAAGATGAAGGTCAAAGCAATTGAGGAAGAGGATACATCGGACAAAGGAGCCATTAGGCGCGGCAAATAGCCATTGGGCGTGGCAAAATGGCACCACCCACCAGCTAAAGGGAGCGCAAAAAAAGGGACACAGGGTGGGCCTGGTGACTAAGGAGTGCATGGAACATTCAATGTAGGGGATTCCAACTACACCTGGCAAAACTGACCCGACCCGATAAGGCTGACCCAAGACCCGAAAGCGACCCAGAATTGCTTGACCCGAGGATGACCTGATCGTGCTTGTCGCGAGCCCGATACAAAGATAATTTACCCAGACTAGGCTAATAACAAATTAATGTAATTAGGGAAGTAGGGGTCGATCCTCAGGAAGATGGTGTTTCCTATAGAATGTGAAGTGTCTCGCAATTGGGTCTTATCTAACGATTTTCTGGGTTTTGAGGTTTATGATGTCTAAACTAACAAAAAGCATAAATGAAAGCAAAATAAAAGCAATTGAAGATGAAAGCAATAAAGCAAATGATGAATTAAGAATAATGAGAAGCATCTAGGGAAGTAGGTTCACACATGTAGATTGACATATTGATGAAATTGGATTTAGGACACGCAAATAATTCATTGTGAGTTCGTAAGAATGATGTGTTCATTACAATCATAGATCAGATGGTCTAGCAGGCTTTTAGGCGATTTACTAGGTCTTAATCCACCATGTCATGCTTTGTCTATTCAATTCGCGTATCTCTACCTTGGAAAAGAATTCCATGCTAGTCAATGATTTTGATCAGCAATCGTCAACTATCGTTATAGTCCAAACATGCATAGACACAATGTTTAAAAAGCACAATTTCTTTTATCCAATTATCGTCTTTTTAATCAATCTAACATGGCTACCCTACACCCTAGAAAGGTGACTACTCACTCATGATAATGTTTATATCTAAGATGATGGTGATAATAAAAACAAGGATAGACATGTTTATTTGATTTTGACAATAATTTATGACTCTTTATAAGGCGATAATAACGACGCTAATTGACAATCTAAGAAATGAAATTACGATTATAACAACATGAAAATGAATCTAAGATAATATGTAAAGAGGATAACAATGAAATGAAAAACAATAACGGACAATAAACAAAGGATAGAATAGAAGTACCTAGGTGACGATCAACAACGAAAGCGATAACAATAATAGAAATCCCTCGCATAGAATAATCGTTCCTTGAATTACAACACTTGAACCCAACAAAGTAGATTACAAAGATTGAAATTATTATTGATCTAAGCTAATGATTTGTTGTGAAATGGACAGAAATAAACTAAGAACTAAGACAAAAGAAGAAAATAATCTAAACTAGAAAGACTAAACTAAAGAGAAAAGTAAGAACAAAAGATGTTGTGTGTGAGATAGAGATCAGTTGTGTGATTGATGATGAGAAGAGGGGCTGGAGCTCTCTTTATATATCATTAGGGTTTCGTGGGGAAGGGGTCGAGCATTGAACATATAGGACAAAAATAGGAAGTTGAAGCATTTCGCTCGAAGCAGCAGAGATACCCGATCGGGTACACACTTACCCGATCGGGTAAGTTGTCATCTGGGAGCTTTTGACTAACGTTTCATCTCCCTTTGCTTTGACTTGACTTCCATCATCCCCCTTGACCTCTTCAATCGGGTTTGTTGATAGGGTTTGATGTAAAGCAATGAATTCTTCCGCCTAATTGATTGATCCTCCGACAACTGCGACATCGTCTTTACTTCTTCTCTCTTTTGAATTAGTGAACCTTCTTGAAATGCCTTTGACATGGTCAAGCTTGCTTCTTCAAATCGTCGGGTTCTAGGCAAATGCTCGGGAATATAGAAAAAGGGCGTAGAAACGTCACTTTCCCTACAAAACAGGTTAGAACATAGGAATTCGCCTAGAAAACGATATTAGCTCATAAAATGGCTTAACAAAGCACAAATGACATACAAAACCGAGCTAAATTGGGGGTTAAAATCATACAAATATTCACTTATCAAACTCCCCCAAGCTAAACCTTTGCTTGCCCTCAAGCAAACATAACAAACAATACCAGGACAAGGGTTGCAAGCATTGGCTACTACACCATCAAGAAACAAATCTCAACGTAAAACTTTGAAAACATAATGAATCATAACCCAAAAACAATGTGGGCAAGAATGATACATAAACATGGCTGAGATTTACATAACGGCGTAGCACAAAGAATTTCACTATAGAATTTCGGCTCTTGCATGATCTTTTGACAAATGGACTCTCACGGCACACTCGAAAACTCAATGTATGTAAAAGGTGATTTCTTTATGTGTAAATGTTTTTGAGACACTCACCTATCTACGACTTATGAAAATGTGTCCGCAGTCTAATATGGTAAACAATTCAAAACACAAGTCAAGGATCACAATGCAAATAGAAAAGAAGCCGAAAAATTGGAAGAAGGCTTTGGGAAATGGGCGAAAGGTGGACAATCAGTTATGGTCATGTGAAGTTTAGAATGAGCTAGCAACTGACCAATGATAAATGAATACTCAATCCAAACTTTCGGTTAATTCTCACAAGACAAATAACGAAGCCATAAGTAATGGATTAGCTTATTACACACGAAACACAAGGTTAAACTCCTTCTATTGATTTGACATTTTGAGGAGATACTCACAACTTCTTCTCTTATTTCTTTTTTTTTTTCTTTTCCTTTTTTTTCAATTTTTTTTCAATTTTTTTTCTTTCTTTTCTTTCTTTTCTCTTGAACATAACATCACTTTTTGAACAATTTCGTACTTCCAAATTCACTTTGACAGATAAGAACAAATCTTCTCAAAAGAGCACCCATACACCATAGTCTAGCTACTAGCTCAAAAGGTAGGCAGTTTTTGTTGGAGTAGGTGTCCTTCACAATAGTGCGCCACATAATAAATCTTATTATGGAATATAATTGGGATATTTATTGACTATATATATGATTAGTCAGTTGATTAACGTAAATCAATAACGGTTGGCTGACTAGAGTTTGACGTTATTGTCGTTTGACGGCGGTGATCAACTGATCCCTTTCGGTCACACCTAAAGGATGAAATCCAAATAGTAACTAATTATTTGTATACGATACAGTTAATTTGTACATTACATATATTCGATATGTACGAGAGTTAATTGTTAGAAATTGAGTTAAGAACTCAAATTCGATTAAACTTATTTTTCAATTATGCGATAATTGACTAATAATTTTATATCTTATTTTAATACGATTAAATAAGATTTAACTTAGTAATTAATCGTTAAATTACTAAATTAGTTGAAGTTTTGAGATAGAGGTAATTAGTTAATTATATTTACAAGGAGTTGTAAAATAAATTAACTAAGCATTGTGGGACCCATTATATATTGATATAATGGTAAAATATTACTTAAAATGTTAAGTACATATTACTTATTTAATTGAGTCAATAATTGTTATATGATCAATTAAACACTTAATTATACAAGATAATTAACCATATGATCACTGAAGTATTTGTGAGCCAAAATATCAAAAATCAACAAGAATGGACAAACTATGCCATGATGGCCCCGGCTATGGTAAGTAGTTACATGGTGGATGATGTTGTTCTTCGTTAGTTACCATCTGAAAGTGACATAACAAGTAGTATACAATCATCACTTATACTACAACACTCCACTCTAATGCATGTGATCAAATTGAACAAAATAAGAGTCCTTATTTGGACAAAGTGGTCCGGCCATATGGCCTTATAATGAGCAATGGTTGTTCATTTTCATACTACTTCATTTTTGTGCAATTTTACACTTCTCTCTAAAATCCTTCCTCTCACTAAAAACTCTCATATACTATATTTTCCTAAGTATTACTAGTGTAGTAATCTAGTCTAATATTAGTAGTATATTATCTATCTTATTATCTAGTTAATAATAAGGGTAGATTATTTGGTTCATCTTGGTGCAACTTAGAGGAGATCTTCTACTTTGGAGATTACTTGTGTTCATCCATATTTGTAGCTCAAGAACAACAAGAAGGAATTCTTGTTGTGCCCTTATATTTCCATATCAAA
>JAIUZE010002898.1:0-35056 GCA_022085475.1 Heliosperma pusillum | reverse complement strand
AAATTTTGAACATAATTGAATGCTTTTCATGCTTTGCTTGCTTGTTTACTATGCTATCATGTTACATTTCCCAAACTTAGAGCTTTCAAAAGATAAGGATTCAATATTCATTGAATTGTGCATACATGGGGAAGTCTTGTACACAGTAGGCATGGAATGAATCTATAGATAAGTACGCTTGATCTTGACATTTGGCAAGTTACATATATTGTAAGGTAGAACCTCCTTAGGCTGGTACATCTATACCCAGTCTCATCTAGGTGTGTGTAATTCTCCTTGTGATGTGTGTCATGTCAAAACGCATAAGTATGGTTCTCATTTCATTCCTATAAGCAGTGCATTCATGATTCACTAAGATTTGAAGCCTTTTTCACTTTGAATTACACCTCAAAATTAGCCCCTTCATACAAATGTTTCACAAAATAATAGCTACATATAAAAACTGCCTACCTTGTTGAGTTAGCAGCTAGACTATGGTGTATGGGTGCTCTTTTGAGAAGATTTGTTCTTTTATGTCAAAGTGAATTTGGGAGAACCAAAATGTTCAAGAAGTGATGTTATGTTCAGAAAAAAAAAAAAAAGAAAAAAAATGAAATAGAAAAATGAAAAAAATTGAGAAAGAAAAAAATCGAAAAAAAAAGAAAGAAAAAGAAATAAAAGAAGAAGTTGTGAGTATCTCCTCAAAATGTCAATTCAATGTTTAGAAGGAGTTCACTCTTGTGTTTCGTGTGTAATAAGCCAATCCGTTCCTTCTGGCTTCGTTTATTCGTCTTTTGGGAATTAATCGAAAGTTTGAATTGAGTATTCATTTATCATTGGTCAGTTGCTAGCTCATTCTAATCTTCACATGACCATAACTGTTAATCCACCTTTCACCCATTTCCCAAAGCCTTCTTCATATTTTTTTCCGGCTTCTTTTCTATCTGCATTGTGATCTTTGACTTGTGTTTTGAATTGTTTACCATATTAGACTGCGGACACATTTTCATAAGTCGTAGATAGGTGAGTGTCTCAAAAACATTTACACATAAAGAAATCACCTTTTGCATACATGAGTGTTCGAGTGTGTCGTGAGAGTCCATTTGTCAAAAAGATCATGCAAGAGCCGAAAATTCTGTAGTGAAATTCTTTGTGCTACGCCGTTATGTAAATCTCAGCCATGTTTATGTATCATTCTTGCCCACGTTGTTTTTGGGTTATGATTCATTATGTTTCCAAAGTTTTACGTTGGGATTTGTTTCTTGATGGTGTAGTAGCCAATGCTTGCAACCCTTGTCCTGATATTGTTTGTTATGTTTGCTTGAGGACAAGCAAGGGTTTAGCTTGGGGGAGTTTGATAAGTGAATATTTGCATAATTTTAACCCCCAATTTAGCTGGGTTTTGTATGTCATTTGTGCTTTGTTAAGCCATTTTATGAGCTAATATCGTCTTCTAGGCGAATTCCTATGTTCTAACCCGTTTTGTAGGGAAAGTGACGTTTCTACGCCCTTTTTCTATATTCCCGAGCATTTGCTTAGAACCCGACGATTTGAAGAAGCAAGCTTGACCAAGTCAAAGGCATTTCAAGAAGGTTCACTGATTCAAAAGAAAGAAGAAGCAAAGACGATTTCGCAGTTGTCAGAAGATCGATCAGTTAGGCGAAGAAATCATCATTTTGCATCAAACCCTATCAACAAACCCGACTCAAAAGGTCAAGAGGGATAATGAAAGTCAAGTCATAGGCCAAGGGAGATGAAACGAAAGTCAAAGCATCCAGATTACTACATACCCGATCAGGTAAGTAGTGTACCCGATCGGGTATGTTTGCTGATCCGAGCTTTTGCTTTGACTTCCTTTATTTTGTCCTATATGTTTAATGTATGACCCCTTCCCCACGAAACCTACTGCTATATAAGAGTGCCTCAGCCACCACATCTCAACACACTTCTCTACACTGCTCTCTTTACAAAAAACCCTTAGATTAAGAGGAGAGAAACCTAGCCTCTCTTCCCTAGTCTAGATCATTTTCTTCTTCCTTTTTGTCCTTAGTTTCTTAGTTTATTTCTGATTTCTCTTCATCAAATCCTTAGCTTAAATCAATAAAAACTCCATCCTTTTAATCTACTTTATGTGGTTCAAGTATTGTAATTTGTGGATCGATTATTCTATGCAAGGAATTTCCATTACGGTTGTTTATAATTCATCATTGTCGTTATTGATCGTCATCTAGGTATTCCTATTTTATCTTTTGTTCAAAGTCTTTATGTTTCTTATTTGATTGCTATTTTCTTTACATGTTGTTTTAGATTCAATTTCAATATCGTTGTAATAATTTCATTTCCCTAGATCGTCAATTTAGCGTCGTTATTATCGCTAATTAAAGAGTCTTAAAATATTATCAAAACCAAATAAACATGTCTATCCTAGTTTTTATTATTAACAACATCTTAGATTTAAACATCGCCATGAGTGAGTAGTCGTTTTTCTAGGGTGTAGGGTAGCCATGTAGGTTGATTAAAAGATGATAATTGGATAAAAAAAATTGTGATTTTAAAACATTGTGTCTATGCATGTTTGGACTATAACGATAGTTAACGATTCCTGATCAAAATCATTGACTAAAATGGAATTCTTTTCCAAAGTAGAAATACGTGAATTGAATAGACAAAGCATGACATGGTAGATTAGACCTAGTAAATTGCCTAAAAGCCTGCTAGACCATCTGATCTATGATTGTAATGAACACATCATTCTTAAGAACTCACAATGAATTATTTGCATGTTCTAAATCCAATTTCATCAATATGTTAATCTACATGTGTGAACCTACTTCCCTAGATTCTTTTTATCATTGTTAATTCATCACCTGCTTTATTGTTTTCATTTTGATTTGCTTTTATTTTGTTTTCATTTATGCTTTTTATTAGTTTAGAAATCAAAAACCCAAAACCCAGATACTCGTTAGATAAGACCCAATTGCAAGACATTTCACATTCTATAGGAAACACCATCTCCCTGAGGATCGACCCCTACTTCCCTAATTACATTAATTTGTTATTAGCCTAGTCTGGGTAATTATCTTTGACCAGGGCTTGCGACAGGCCCGATCGGTAACCCCTTCTGTGAACAATGAGTCTTTCTTCATTACCAATTGTTTGCATTGTAACTCCTTGAGTGAACAATGAGTCTACTTTAATTACCCATTGTTTGCATTTTAACTCCTTGTGTGAAAAATGAGTTCCCTTCATTACTAATTGTTTGCATTGTAATTCCTTGTTTGAAAAATGAGTCTTCCTTTCTTCTGTATCGATTTTTTGCATTGTAACTCGTTTTGTGAACAATGCGTATTCCTTCATTACCAATTGTTTGCATTATAACTCCTTCTGTGAACAAGGAGTCATTCTTCATTACCCATAGTTTGTATTGTAACTCCTTGTGTGTACAATGAGTCTTCCTTGCTTCATCACCCATTGTTTGCATTGTAACTACTTGTGTGAACAATGAGTCTTCCTTTCTTCATTACCCATTATTTGCATTGTAACTCCTTGAGTGAACAATGAGTCTTCCTTACTTCATTACCCATTGTTTGTATTGTAACTCCTTGTGTTAACATTAAGACGTCCTTTATTACCCTGTTTTTGTACTGTAACTCGATGGGTGAACACTGAGTCTGAAAGTTTCTTAATCTCAATATTAGACATTTCTAATATCATATTATGAATATTTTACACTTAAACTATTTAGATCTTATACATGCATAACAAAATAAGACAAAGATAAGAAAAAACATTTTCCTTACATTGAATGTAAACAAAATGGGCACAATATTTGGACACCTTCCAAATATTGTTCTTGAGCTTAAATGAGAAGGATGATCTTCCAAGTTTAAAATTAGAAACTCTCCAATTAGTTGCACCCAAGACTACCCTTAATCTCTACAAAATACTACACTAGTATTAAATGTAGTAACCCTTTAAAATGATCTAATAACTCTCAATACTACACTAGTATATTATTAGAGAATATGAACTCTAAGTATTATGTAAACTTCTTAAGTTTAGTGAGAGGTTAGAGAGAAGTAGAGATTTTTTGCATGAATGAATTATATGAGATAGTATAGAATAAATAAGAGGAAAAACAAGCCCTCTTTTGGCTTGAGAGAACCGGTCACACACACCCCACATGGGTGGGGTGTTGTCATTTTCACATTGTTCTTCACAATGTAAGGTTAAGTGTATTGGTTATTGTAGTAATGATTTGTTCTAATTCTCAATTAGAATAAAAATACAAACTAAAATCATACCCACCAACACCACAAAACCGGTGCACCCATGTAATATGGGTGTCCATTTTATTTTGCAATTTGTCATTTGTCACAAGTGTGACATGTGACATGTAACATGTAATTAGGCTTATAAATGTACATTTAACTAATTTAAATGCAATTTCATAACAAATAAATTGGACTTAACATTTTAAGTCACATTTAATAATTACATGTAAATAAAATGGGTTATCTCATATTTGGTTAATATAATCTACAACAGTTTGTAATTATAATCGACCAATTTCACTTATCTCAAATGTTTCATAAACATAATGCATTCTTAGTAATATAACAATTAAATTAGCAAAATGAATCTTATTTAATCATATTACAATAAGATATATTTCTCACTCACAATTTAAACTTGGTTCATTTTAAGGGATTAATTAATCTGTATCACTATACAATTAATTAATGTACATGATTAGGGGATTGTCCTTTAGGTGTGACCTCAAGGGATCAACCGATCACCACCGTCATACGACAGTAACGTCAAACTCAATTGAGCCAATCGTTACCGATTTATGTTGACCAGTTGACTATAATATTCATCATCCCTTTGTATTCTTATTATTGAGATTTAATTATGTGATCACACTATTGTTGAGGACACTTACTCCAACAATCTCCCACTTGTCCGAGACAAGTGTGCGTCACTAATTCTCTTGTCCTATTACAAGATCTCCCACTCAATGCAAGTTGTTATGCAGGTCGTCCTTGCATTTGATCATATCAAGAGTTGTTTCCTCGATCTGGAGAGTAACAGTCTGACCGGAATTATCTACCATAGATACCTTCCGAGCGTGGCCACGCATTTCCAGCTTACTCCTCCTCGAGTGGCCTTGAGATTAAAAACAACCCTGACAAGGGGTGGACAATTCCTATCGCACTATTTCCTTCGAATAGCCACAGCTCATCATGACCCAAAAGATGCTCATTTGACCCCAGTTACGAAGGTCGTAGAGCATAAATCAAAGTCACTCTGAAAGTGTGCCACCTTAGGCGAACAGTCTTTAGTCAAAGAATTGACTCAAAAGAATACTAGTAGCTCTTGCCACGACCAGGCTACAAGAATTCCCACAATTCTATAAGCGGTCACTGCCCGACAGATTGTCCCTTACAGTTTGTCTATGTGATCGACTTGTCATCCCTTATGACCCTATAACACTTGAACTTGCCATCAATCGCACCACAATCTAGTCACTTCGAGATGTCATCTCATATAAGTGACTATGGGCTAATGTTTTGTTAATACAGTCCACTTCAATGGGGTTCAAAATTGTCTCTACAACCCATTTGGATATAACAAAGCACAAAACGAGTTTTAGAAACTCAAACGATAAATGTGATTATCATATATGAACAATCAACACAATGTTATTGCTTCATATCATATAATCTAAAGTTTATTTCGTCTATGACAATTCACGACGATCTTATTAATTGCAATAAAGGCTTGGGTAGTGAATATACCATGTATTCATTTATTCCAACCTTGTTAATTGCCTTTTCCTTCCATTCAACATTATTCCTAATAACATGAATTCATTTATGTACATGTCTAGATCTCTATCTAGTGTTGGACACTTTAACTTGAAAGATGCTCCCACTCGTTATCATGATAACTGATAGGTATTTAGGTGAAGGGATCTACTTTTAGTTCCTTTTAAACCACCTTATCCTCATCATAATGTACTAGGTCTCTATTTGTAGAATTTATAATGATTGACTCTTCAATCATTCTTATAGTTATTTTCTTCTTGTATAACAAAAGTACGCCTAGGATTTCTAGGATTTCGATAAATCCTTTTAAGTTTGGAAATTTGGGTTTGTGTAACCTTTACCACATTGTCAAATTTTCTCTACTAAACACAAGAATGAATCCCTAGTTCTCCTTGAGAACCCTATGGATTTTCTAGTAGGCTATCCAATGACACTCATGTGGATTGTTTGTTTTAGGCTTGTCATGCTCCCAGCATACAATTCATTTAGGTATGTGCATGTAATGGCATACATGATCGGTATCACGTGATCAACAATTCTTAGGTTCAGTGGATGATTATGACCCTTTCATAGTGATCCCACTTTTATCAACATAAACAACCTATTTAACTTGTTGAATAGATTAAGGATCTTATCTATATAAGATACCTTTTAAATGCCAAGCTAAAAGCTTCTATTCAACAATAGATTTTGATTTCAGTATACACGTTGCCCTGTTTCATCCAACATTAAAATCCAACCACTCCTTTCAAAAAGGTAATATGAATATGTCACTCTTAATAAGTGAAACGTCATTCACGTGGAAAACAATTTCTCCCACTGAACTTCATGTCTTCACATGATAACTTAAACTCTCACTTAACTTCATGTCTATACATGACTTTAACTCTCACTGAATTTCATGTCTATACATGACTTTTCGACAATTTGAGTGAAACCCTTCTTCTATCTTATAATAGAAAAGATCATCATAACCTCTAGGTAGATACATACAATAGGCTTGTGTCATGTACACATCCTATTCCAAATCCCTATTTGGACATGTAGTTTTGATGTGTATCTTGTACACACCTATTATGAGGTATTTCATTGATGATTTGGATCTAAGCATAGTTACGCATTAACTTAGGTTTTGTAGACATCTACATGTCTATCCATGCAACCACAATTGGACAACTCCAAATAAAACATTTTATTTGCATAGATTCCATATAGTTTCATAGGTTTCTTATGTTAGAAAATCAAAATTTTATATTTTAAAATTTCTAGGTACTTCCACTTACATAGATCATAATCTTATTATCTCAAGAACATTTTCTTTTGGTCTCGTCACTAGTCTAAGGATTCACCTAAGAACGCGTTCTTTTGGTCTCCTCATTAGTCTTGAGTCTAACCTAAGAACATTTTCTTTTGGTTTTCTCACTAGTTCCTAACTAGTTTTCCGTTGTGGCTTATTTTCTCCCACTTTATCTGCAACAGGAGTAATCAAGGGAAAGCCTAAATTTCATGGTCATGATTAGCCTTACAAGACTCCAAGCTTATGGGTGCTTCAAAGTCACCAAATACTACTTAAAAGGAATGTGATCGCGGTAGGAACAAGATAAGGGTCATGTTCTTGGCAACATAATTTAAGCTACACTCATTCAATTTTGATGATCTTTATACGGTTGGAAAGCTTAGTGTCTTAGCTACAAAATGAAGTTGGAACCACCACCATATCAGGTGTGTAGCTTGCCCTATGGTTGCTGCAAAACAGCATGTACAGAAGAGTCTAATGCATTGTTCCGCCTGACCCCCTCTTACCAAAAGGTCCATAGCTGAATATTGAAGGACGACGTTTGAGTGATTCCAAATGGAGGAAGAAGCTAACTCATTTAGATTTAAAATGGCACCTTGAGGTACTCCTACATCACCCTAAAGAGAAAGTTAAGGCATGTGAAAAACGGTTCTGACTAGGGTATGTTTGATGGGCATCTGAGGAAGACCAGTCAACACTCCAAGTTGAATAACTAACGATCTACTAAATGCTTATGGGTGATTCTTGTTTGAGGAGAAGGCTAACATCCATAGCTTTAAAATGAGATATCATGGAGATTCAAATTCATCCTGAGCAGAGAGTTATGAGTGTTACAAAATACAATCAGATGAGTCCAAGTTCTATCTGGCCCAGTTCAGGTGGAACATCAAAGAACATTGTCTAAAGGCGACTCCTAACCTGAATTAAGTGATTCCAAGGCCTAATACTCTTAGTGTAAAGTCTTAGGAAGATAAAAGTCCAGGAGAGTTTTTGCTAATTCACAATAAAAGAGCAGGTTTAGCTAAGTCCAAACAAATGGGTCCAGCTGGAACCAATTCTGCACAACCATGAACCAAGGCTGTTTTGAAAGCTATTTTTGGCTAGTCAAGACAATGGCACGACTTGAAAGGCATCCTAACATTGTGTACTTGAGGATGGTAGCTGCCAAGCTCAAGCTCCAAGGTCTTACACATCTTAATTGACCTTCTACAAGAAGAGAAAGAGGAGCAGCCTGTTTTTATGCTTTATGCTTTATGCTTTTGTCCTTAGTTTGGTTTTCTGATTTGTATCTTAGTTGTAGGGTATTTGAACTCCTGCTTATTTTGTGAGCCATTAGATGAAGAATGGACGTCCTAGATCTATATCCCTTGGCCTATATAAGGCTTGCTTTGTAACAAGTTGAAATCAGACTTGATGAATGAATCAAAAATTGAAACCTTTGTTTCCAATTTCTAAACTCATGGCTGTGTGCTTGAGTCCCTTCTTTGCTTAGAGCTAGAAGAGTGTTGAATGACTCTTTGCTGAGTTGCTGGAATCATTCATCACAACCTCTATCCATTGGCTTTGTGCTTTGGAAGAGTACTATCTTGTTCTTACTTCTTTTTCTTACAAATTCAGAAACTTACAACACAAACCCGAGTCCAATTTAAGTCCTTTGTGTCTTCCTTTGTGTGTGTGTCTTACAAGCATTAAAACCTACTGAAATCTATACTTTTCTGAGTATTTACATTGCAATTGGTTATCAGAGCTTTGGTTTGAGAGTCATCTTACACCTACCTACATTATAAACACAAAACAACATGTTTTCAAGAGAGGAGTGCAATCTGATTTATGTGAGTAAATCAGTAGCAATGTTTGTTATGCCTTATGTTCCATGTCAAAGAATGAAACCTTGTGACCTTGGTTCCATCTCTAAGTCCTTAGAAGAAGCTATGGGGAAGTTGCAAGCTCTTACAAAAGGGTATGATGGTGATGTGTTTACAAAGAAGGCAACCAGCAACTATGGTGTTCCAAGGGAGCCTAAACCACCTAATTTGTACCAAGGGAAGTACCACCTGCCACATGAGTGTCCTAAGCCCTCTCCTACCCTTGGTGTAGTGAAAAGGGGGGGGGGGTAGTATCCTTTTTGAAAGAGGCTCATCTTTTGCTCAAACAAGTACCATGACTGAAAATGGGTGGCTAGTTAATTAAGTCTTTACAAGGGCTAATGGTGATCACAAATCCAAAGATTCCAAGGACAAGCAACATCACATGGTCCCTCGTATGTCTCATAAAGATGCCAAGCCAAGAGGAAGGACAAGGACAAGGATTGGCAGCCAAGACAAGGACATGGCAGTCCCTTGTCTCAGCCCCACAATCCGTGACAATGACAAGGTCATGGCAAGACAAGGACACGGCCCCATGACAAGGACATGGCAGCATCTTGGCAAGCCAAGACACGGCCATGACAAGGCCATGGCAGCCCCTAGGAGGACCAAGACACGCGCCAAGGACAAGCAGCAAGACAAGGACATGCCTGTCCATTTGTCTCGGTCAAGACAAGAGCATGGCAGCCCCACTTGTCTCGGTCAAGACAAGGACATACCCAACACATGCCAGCCACAATGCCCAAGCCAAGACAAGTCCAAAGACAAGGACATGGCTAGTCATGACAAGGACATGGCTAGTCATGACAAGGTGATGTAAAACACACTCGTTTTTTTTTGTTCAAACAGTTCAGGAAACTGTTCGTTTGTTTTTAATAAAGTTGCAGCGGAAATTAACGTGTTTTTGTGGGTTTTGTATGTATATGAACGAAAATATAAAGGATATGACGTGCTCTAACTCTCCTCCCTCGCAAGGAACTCGATTTAGCCACGAATAATACTCAACCTCGCAAGGAAGAATATGGATTAACTCACTCTCGCAAGAACGAATTAATTTGATCTTTATAACTCGCAAGCTATGAAGAACACACAAGTAATCTTGTATTAAGCTCTCAAATTGTATGAATAATTATGATTACATAGCTTGGTATTTATACTACTACTACTTACCTTAAACTAACTAGATAGAAATTAGGAAAGTGTGAATACTACCTTATTATTAAATAAGATTATCACACTATTTTATTCGAATTAGTAAACTTACCAAAATAAAAATATCACAAAACACCAGCATTGGAAACCGTGTTGGTTGACCAAGCCGTGTTGACCATGAGCCTTGGAATCCGTCTCCTAGTCCGTCGTTTATATCACCCGCGTAAGAGTTGGACAGCCCAACTTAAAATGACCATATCTCCTTCGTTACTTAACCAAATAACGCGTGTGACCACTTGTTGGAAAGCTAACATCATGTACTTTCATCTCCAAGTGAAATCACGACAAAAATAGCAATATATCCCGAGATATTTAGTCTTAAAGTAAAGAGAACGAATCTGAAATTTCAAGAGTGACTTAAACTTGCATTTTGAGCATATACCCATGTCCCTCCTATATCATTCTCCCTTTCTTCAAAAAGAATCGTCCCGATTCTTGGACCTACGACCTCCCGGATCAAAAACAATCCTTAAGAATTGAATAGAAAACTTGAACAAGAACTTGAAATTGTTAACGAACACCATCAATCTCTCTTTCAATTCGTCATCTTCAATGTAATTCTCAAATTTTCTACCATCGACACAATTAAGCTTCACTCTTTTCTTGTTTCTTCTGTTCTCAAGCTTTCCTTCGCTGTGCCTTCCTTTCTTGTGCTTTCCAAATTCAAAACAAAGCTTTCTTGGTATAACAAGATCATCATGAACATCAATAGGAATTGACTTCATCAAGAAATAAGAACTCCCACCATATAGCTTCGTATCAATGGATTTATCAAGTGGTGATTGATAAGGTGCACTAACTTGAGAATCCAAACAAAAATTATCGTATATAAATTCCTCACCCAAGATTGCCGTAAGAGTAAGATCATCTTGATTTTCATCGCCATAACTTGTGTTATCATTCTCTTCCATGTGAGCTTCATCACAAACTTCTTCAAATTCTTCATCACAAACAGAAGATAATTGAGGATCAACTAATGTCGTATCTTCTATGTACGATTCATCCTCAAAAGAAAATATGTTATATTCAGTTACATCTTCTATATCTTCATCATCACTTATTGGATCAACAATATAGATGGTGATATCGTCTTCCTCCTTTTCTATTTCATCATTCGGAATTAAACAGTCTTCTGTACTGTTCGTTTGGACAAGGTCAGATATCATCTTTCCCACATCTTCTTCATGTTTCCCTTCTTCATGAACAATATTGGAAGACATACTCTCACCTTCTTCAACCGGACTAGCTTGAAGATGTACGTTGTGAACCATTGCTTCTTGGTGGTCATCAGCACCATAAGGATCAACCACGTGAACCTCCTCTTCCTTATTTTCACTTGTCGCCTCCTCCCTTTTACGGTGAGGTAGCACAAAGGTTGGAAGGAGATTACATAATTCATCGATCGTTAGATCGCGTTTTTGTGGGCATTCTTTAGCTATGTGTCCTAGGCCTTGGCACTTGAAACAACGCCTTAACGAACTTCCCTTGTTCTCTACAATCCCACTCTTTGTTGTTGTCTTCACTTCTTGTTTTTTGTGAATGACTTCAAAAGACTCAATCTTTGTCTCTTCTTTCTTTGCTCTTGGACGTTCATACTTTGCTATAATTCCATCAAGCTCCTTGTGGATATTCTTCCAAAACTTTGATTCCTCAAATTCCCTTTCTAACCGTTTTATTTCACGATCAAGGTTCTTTAAACCCCAAACCATGATTATAAACACGATGTAGATAAATCACATATTCAAGGACCGTCTTAATTTAAGGAAATCAAGAGCCGAAGCTCTGATACCAAATTGATGTAAAACTCACTCGTTTTTTTGGTTTGAACAGTTCAGGAAACTGTTCGTTTTGTTTTAATAAAGTTGCAGCGGAAATTAACGTGTTTTTGTGGTTTTTATATGTATATGAACGAAAATATAAAGGATATGACGTGCTCTAACTCTCCTCCCTCGCAAGGAACTCGATTTAGCCACGAATATTACTCAACCTCGCAAGGGTGAATAAGGATTAACTCACTCTCGCAAGAACGAATTAATTTGATCTTTATAACTCGCAAGCTATGAAGAACACACAAGTAATCTTGTATTAAGCTCTCAAATTGTATGAATAATTCTGATTACATAGCTTGGTATTTATACTACTAATACTTACCTTAAACTAGCTAGATAGAAATTAGGAAAGTGTGAATACTACCTTATTATTAAATAAGATTATCACACTACTTTATTCAAATTAGTAAACTAGAAACTAGGAAAATAATCAACAAGACTCTCTTATGAAAAGTAAACTTGAGAAATATTCAAACCAAGCTTCCATCTTGCATACATGTTGATTGTTATTCGTGAATTGCGTCACCCGCGTAAACCTTGGACAGCTCAACTTGAAACGATCATATCTCCTTCGTTACTTATCCAAAAAAAGCATGTGACCACTTGTTGGAAAGCTAACATCATGTAGTTTAATATTCAAGTGGAATCACGTCCAAAATAGATATGGATTCTGAGATATTTAGCTTTAAAGTTAAGGGAACGAATCTAAAATGTCAAGACTGAACCAACCTTGCATTTTGAGCATATACCCATGTCCCTCCTATATCACAAGGACAAGGGCCCCTGCCATGGGCAGCAATTGTTGGACCGGTTTCAACAGTCCCTTGGACTGTTTAGACTAGTTGTTATTATGTCCTTTTGTTTGTAATGCTTTATCATATTGTCCTCTTGCTCCTTTCAATTGTAGCCATTAGATGTAGCTTTTTAGATGGATGGATAGGATGTAATGTGAGCCCCTATATAAGGAACTCACCACCCAATGTAACATTCAGTTTTTGTTAATGAATTAAAAAGAGTTGTGTCAAACACAAACTTGAGGGTTAGCTCAAGGAGCACCTCGTCACAACCAATAGTGGCCATGCCTTTCTTGGTTGTACGATTAAGGGAGGTTAACCTGTGCTAGGCTGTGGTTAAGCTCTCCTAATCGGCCAGGCCTGGTGGTCGCCCTGTGCTAGGCTGTGGGTGATCGACCTACGTCTGTTAGTGAGGTTAGTTTGGTTCTGTGCTAGGCTGTGAGCTAAGCTAAACTTGCTGTCCAGGTTGAGGTCCAAACTTGTGCTTGTCTGTAGTTTGGGTCTTGATCATATCGAGCTTGTGTTAGGGCGGTGGACTTGTGTGGTTCAACTCCTTGGCTCGAGTAGGTTGTGGGTCGAGCCATGAGCCGGTCTTGTGGCCCTTGGTTCACAACCATATCTTTCATGTTTTTCATAGGCTTAGGACACAAATAAACCCTCATAAGTCCCCCTCTTGTTGCTGCCACTTTGGGGCAGCCCCTTGGTCGTCATTCGGACTTTGGGCCGTTCATAGGGTCCTCCACAAAAACGCATAGACCCCCCTAAATTCGCTGCAAAGTGGTATCAGAGCTTAGGCTCTTGTGTTTTCTCAAACCAAGACGATCTTGGAAGATTTGGGGTCATGGATGTGCAAGGGAGTCGTCCTTCAAACCTGTGCTAGGCTGTGGTTTGTAGGTTCTAGTTTGATAACCTGTTAAGGACACTTGTGCTAGGCTGTAGTGTCTTGGGTAAAGCTAGGCAACGAAAGGATCCTAAACCTGTGCTAGGCTGTGGTTAGGAGTCCTCTTGTTGTGCCTTCTTCATCATACATGTTTCTAGTTTTCTGAAATTGTGTTGTTGTGAATCACAGTCTAAGTTACTGTTGCGTTGTTGTTTACTACCTCTTATTTCTTTTCACACAAAATTTGAGGACAAATTTTCTTTAACAAAGGGAGTTTGTAGTGAAAAGGGGGGGGGGTAGTATCCTTTTTGAAAGAGGCTCATCTTTTGCTCAAACAAGTACCATGACTGAAAATGGGTGGCTAGTTAATTAAGTCTTTACAAGGGCTAATGGTGATCACAAATCCAAAGATTCCAAGGACAAGCAACATCACATGGTCCCTCTTATGTCTCATAAAGATGCCAAGCCAAGAGGAAGGACAAGGACAAGGATTGGCAGCCAAGACAAGGACATGGCAGTCCCTTGTCTCAGCCCCAACAATCCGTGACAATGACAAGGTCATGGCAAGACAAGGACACGGCCCCATGACAAGGACATGGCAGCATCTTGGCAAGCCAAGACACGGCCATGACAAGGCCATGGCAGCCCCTAGGAGGACCAAGACACGCGCCAAGGACAAGCAGCAAGACAAGGACATGCCTGTCCATTTGTCTCGGTCAAGACAAGAGCATGGCAGCCCCACTTGTCTCGGTCAAGACAAGGACATACCCAACACATGCCAGCCACAATGCCCAAGCCAAGACAAGTCCAAAGACAAGGACATGGCTAGTCATGACAAGGACATGGCTAGTCATGACAAGGACAAGGGCCCCTGCCATGGGCAGCAATTGTTGGACCGGTTTCAACAGTCCCTTGGATTGTTTAGACTAGTTGTTATTATGTCCTTTTGTTTGTAATGCTTTATCATATTGTCCTCTTGCTCCTTTCAATTGTAGCCATTAGATGTAGCTTTTTAGATGGATGGATAGGATGTAATGTGAGCCCCTATATAAGGAACTCACCACCCAATGTAACATTCAGTTTTTGATAATGAATTAAAAAGAGTTGTGTCAAACACAAACTTGAGGGTTAGCTCAAGGAGCACCTCGTCACAACCAATAGTGGCCATGCCTTTCTTGGTTGTACGATTAAGGGAGGTTAACCTGTGCTAGGCTGTGGTTAAGCTCTCCTAATCGGCCAGGCCTGTTGGTCGCCCTGTGCTAGGCTGTGGGTGATCGACCTACGTCTGTTAGTGAGGTTAGTTTCGTTCTGTGCTAGGCTATGAGCTAAGCTAAACTTGCTGTCCAGGTTGAGGTCCAAACTTGTGCTTGTCTGTAGTTTGGGTCTTGATCATATCGAGCTTGTGTTAGGGAGGTGGACTTGTGTGGTTCAACTCCTTGGCTCGAGTAGGTTGTGGGTCGAGCCATGAGCCGGTCTTGTGGCCCTTGGTTCACAACCATATCTTTCATGTTTTTCATAGGCTTAGGAAACAAATAAACCCCCATAAGTCCCCCTTTTGTTGCTGCCACTTTGGGGCAGCCCCTTGGTTGTCATTCGGACTTTGGGCCGTTCATAGGGTCCTCCACAAAAACGCATAGACCCCCCTAAATTCGCTGCACTTGGTAGCAAAGGTAAAACACCATTACTTCCTTCCTTTTATGGTCAAAACAGTAGAGCATTTGTGTCTTGGTTGTATGATGTTGAATGCTACTTTGAGTACAAGTGTTATTCTGAAAAAAGGAAGCTTGAACTTGTTGTGTCTTGTTTAAAGGATTTTGCTTTGTTATGGTATAATACTCTTAAACTTTCAAGGAGAATGGAAGGGAAGGGTATGATTAGTTCTTGGTTTAAACTTAAAAGGAACATGAAACAAGAGTATCTACCTTGTTCTACCATCGAGGATTTGTGCACTGAACTAAAAGCCCTTAAACAAAGTTCATTGTGTGTCCTTGAATATGCTAAGTTGTTTGAGGAACTACACTTTGTTTGTGATATGAATGTTGAGGTTGTGCAAAAGGGAATTAGATTTTACCATGGCTTGAAATCTGAAATTGCAAAGAGAATTGATTTAGAAGTGTTGTATCCATATGATGATTTGCTTGAGTTAGCCTTATATGTTGAGAAGATCTTAGTAAGGCCTACAAATCATGAGGTCTTAACTAAAGGGGATAGTTTAGAAGCCATCAAAACAGTTGGGAAAGATAAGAGTTTAGGCCAAATGGTTGTTGTGTCATGCTTGGATGTTGCTTGTCCTAAGTCTAAGCTTAAACCAAAGGTCATGAGTACATGTGCTGAAGTGAAACGGTCATGTAGTGCTATCATTGAGAACCCATGTTTTGAAAATAAAACCTCCTTGAACTCAACCTATGAGCCTACTAATGAAGAAGAGAATAGCCTTGTCCTTTCTTGTGGAGCCATCAATGAGCAAGCTACTGATTTGGGTCCTATAGAGGTGATTGTCGACCAAGGACTACTTGAGCTTCAAACCATGAAGTTTGGACAGTCCATGGTCATGTTCAATGGTGGTAGTTGTTGGGAGTCGATCAAGGGTGAAGCAAAAGAAGTGTCTTGGGTTGTTCCATGCTCAAGTGTGCCAAATCTTGATCTCCTACACAAGGCATGATTCTTGCATCTTAAATTTCATCTTGAGAGGTATATCTTGTACTCTTGCATCCCCACACTTTCATTATTACATGTTGATGAGGTTACAAGTTATTCTTGCTCATTTGGGTGCAACCTCATACATGTTAAGGAGTGAAATTGATCAATCTAAACCCTACTGTCCAGCTATGATCTTCTTGTGTTTTAAGATGAGTAATGCTCAAAATAGTTGTGAGAACTTGTTGGGATTATGTGGAACACCAAGGGGAGGTTCACTACTTGATGTTGCTCAATTTTTAGTTCATTTGGTGTTGTATATGATAAGTCCAATGCACAAAAACAATAGCTGCCCACTTGAAGCTTTCTCGTGTTCTACTTGTTGTATAAGCACTCGTTTGGATGTGTGCTATGTGAATGATGCTTGTTTTGATGTGAGTGACCCTTTGTATTACTTGATATCTACTGAAGAGGAGCTGAATGTGAGAGGAGGTACCCTAGGGGCTGATTTGCTTCTTGCTTATACTTCACTTAAAGAGTGTTGGTCACCTAAGGATGTTAAGGGAGTAGTCAATGAGAACAAATCAAACTTGGGGTGCAAATATGAACATTTTGATTTGGGTACCACAAGTATTGGGATACTTGATAGGAGGTTGAGTACAAAGCTTGCTATGAGTACATTTCATCCAGGTGGAACACAATCCCCAAATGATAGACAAGCTCATGATACTACAAGAAGAATAAGGGTACATATGAAGTCTAGGGAGGATGTCATACACCTCGCATTTGATCCAGGAGGAACAAGCACTACTTGGTTGAGTATGCAATCTAAAGTTGGGAATGGTACAACATATCTTTTGCCATTTACCATTCTAGTATATGATCCAGGAGGAGGCCATGAGAGTCTATTACTTAGAGTTGTACTTGATCTTTGATGGTAAGAAGAACAAGCTCCTTGGCAGCAAGTCTCTTCATTTTGATCCACAAGAACTTGAGGGCAAACTCTTTTGAAGAAAGGGAGTTTGCAACAGGAGTAATCAAGGGAAAGCCTAAATTTCATGGTCATGATTAGCCTTACAAGACTCCAAGCTTATGGGTGCTTCAAAGTCACCAAATCCTACTTAAAAGGAATGTGATCGCGGTAGGAACAAGATAAGGGTCATGTTCTTGGCAACATAATTTAAGCTACACTCATTCAATTTTGATGATCTTTATATGGTTGGAAAGCTTAGTGTCTTAGCTACAAAATGAAGTTGGAACCACCACCATATCAGGTGTGTAGCTTGCCCTATGGTTGCTATAAAACAGAGAAAGTTAACTCATTTAGCGTCTTAGAGTCTAATGCATTGTTCCGCCTGACCCCCTCTTACCAAAAGGTCCATAGCTGAATATTGAAGGACGACGTTTGAGTGATTCCAAATGGAGGAAGAAGCTAACTCATTTAGCTTTAAAATGGCACCTTGAGGTACTCCTACATCACCCTAAAGAGAAAGTTAACGCATGTGAAAAACGGTTCTGGCTAGGGTATGTTTGCTGGGCATCTGAGGAAGACCAGTCAACACTCCAAGTTGAATAACTAACGATCTACTAAATTTTTAGGGGTGATTCTTGTTTGAGGAGAAGGCTAACATCCATAGCTTTCAAATGAGATATCATGGAGATTCAAATTCATCCTGAGCAGAGAGTTATGAGTGTTACAAAATACAATCAGATGAGTCCAAGTTCTATCTGGCCCGGTTCAGGTGGAACATCAAAGAACAATGTCTAAAGGCGACTCCTAAACTGAATTAAGCTATTCCAAGGCCTAATCCTATTAGTTTAAAGTCTTAGGAAGATAAAAGTCCAGGAGAGTTTTTGCTAATTCACAATAAAAGAGCAGGTTTAGCTAAGTCCAAACAAATGGGTCCACGTGGAACCAATTCTGCACAACCATGAACCAAGGCTGTTTTTAAAGCTATTTTTGGCTAGGCAAGACAATGGCACGACTTGAAAGGTATCCTAACATTGTGTACTTGTGGATGGTAGCTGCCAATCTCAAGCTCCAAGGTCTTACACATCTTAATTGACCTTCTACAAGAAGACAAAGAGAAGCAGCCTGTTTTTATGCTTTATGCTTTATGCTTTTGTCCTTAGTTTGTTTTTCTGATTTGTATCTTAGTTGTAGGGTATTTGAACTCCTGCTTATTTTGTGAGCCATTAGATGAAGAATGGACGTCCTAGATCTATATCCCTTGGCCTATATAAGGCTTGCTTTGTAACAAGTTGAAATCAGACTTGAAGAATGAATGAAAAATTGAAACCTTTGTTTCGAATTTCTAAACTCATGGCTGTGTGCTTGTGTCCCTTCTTTGCTTAGTGCTAGAAGAGTGTTGAATGACTCTTTGCTGAGTTGCTCGAATCATTCATCACAACCTCTATCCATTGGCTTTGTGCTTTGGAAGAGTACTATCTTGTTCTTACTTCTTTTTCTTACAAATTCAGAAACTTACAACACAAACCCGTGTCTAATTCAAGTCCTTTGTGTCTTCCTTTGTGTGTGTGTCTTACAAGCATTAAAACCTACTGAAATCTATACTTTTCTGAGTATTTACATTGCACTATCTTTAGAAAAATACAAATATTTTCTTTAAAGATAGCCTTATGAGCCACATACAATTTTGTACTCATACTTGTAAGGGAGGTAGAAGTATCACAACATGACTTTAAGTGATCTACTAAAGACTTCTTTGTAAAGACATTGAATCTTAGCTTCAACATAGACTAGTTCTATAAGAGCTAAAGAGGTGAACTCATATTCATGTCATTTACTTTCTTTATAAGTGGTATGGTCAATAGGTTTGGTAGATTCCCTATTTTGAGTTCAATAACTCAATTTTTGACTTAGCAATTGATCTTTCAAAGTGAGAATCGAATTCTTAGCATTTTTATTATAATGATCCCATCATCAAAATATTTACATGATCAATTTGAGTCGATATAATTTATGTTATTAGTTCAAGTAGAGTATAATGACAAGTTTTAGAATGAAAAAGTTTTATAAACCGAGTGACTTGGGTTGAAAACCAAGTCACCAATATCTAATTACAACCAATTGTTCATAAAAGGAAATAAACAAATTTCCATTGTCAAACAAGGAAATAAAGAGTTTCTAAAACAACTTCACAAAATACAACCCAAATAAGGAAGACAAAACAAAATGAGTCCAAGCTTCCTTATGTCTTCATCCTGTTGGAGTAGGTATCCTCCACAATAGTGCGCCTCATAATAAATCTTATTAAGGAATATAATTGGGATATCTATTGACTATATATATGATTAGTCAGTTGATTAACGTAAATCAATAACGGTTGGCTGACTAGAGTTTGACGTTATTGTCGTTTGACGGCGGTGATCAACTGATCCCTTTCGGTCACACCTAAAGGATGAAATCCAAATAGTAACTAATTATTTGTATACGATACAGTTAATTAGTACATTACATATATTCGATATGTACGAGAGTTAATTGTTAGAAATTGAGTTAAGAACTCAAATTCGATTAACTTATTTTTCAATTATGCGATAATTGACTAATAAATTTATATCTTATTTTAATACGATTAAATAAGATTTAACTTAGTAATTAATCGTTAAATTACTAAATTAGTTGAGGTTTTGAGATAGAGGTAATTAGTTAATTATATTTACAAGGAGTTGTAAAATAAATTAAACCCATGAAAATTCATTCGAACTCTTAATCTTCTTAGCTCCATCAAAAACTCTTATTGGAAACCACCATCAAAATATTTATAATTAGGGAAACAAGACTGCTAACAACCACAAGGTAAAAGAGCTTACCATGAAATCCTTTGATCCAATTTATTCCAAAATTCATTACCTAAGATTGTAATAGTTAATTATATTTACAAGGAGTTGTAAAATAATATTAACTAAGCATTGTGGGACCCATTATATATTGATATAATGGTAAAATATTACTTAAAATGTTAAGTACATATTATTTATTTAATTGAGTCATATAATTGTTATATGATCAAATTAACACTTAATTATACAAGATAATTAACCATATGATCAATAAGTATTTGTGAGACAAATATCAAAAATCAAAATGGACCAAACTAGGCCATAATGGCCGGTTATGTTGCTAGTTACATGGTGATGATTGTTGTTCTTATTAACACTCTTTAGTTACCAATTGAAAGTGACATATCAAGTAGAAATAATCATCACTTATACTACAACACTCCACTCTAATGCATGTGATCAAATTAAGCAAAATAAGAGTCCTTTTTGGACAAAGTGGTCCGGCCAAATTGGCTTTATAATGAGCAATTGTTGTTCATTTTTCTACTACTTCATTTTGTGCAATTTTACACTTCTCTCTAAAATTCCTTCATCTCACTAAAAACTCTCATATACTAATATTTCTTAAGTATTACTAGTGTAGTAATATAGTCTAATATTAGTAGTATATTATCTATCTTATTATCTAGTTAATAATAAGAGTAGATTATTTGGGTTCATCTTGGTGCAACTTAGAGGAGATCTTCTAATTTGGAGATTACTTGTGTTCATCCATATTTGTCGCTCAAGAACAACAAGAAGGAGTTCTTGTTGTTGACAATATTTCCATATCAATGGGGCAGGAAATTTCTTCTTTTATATAAATGCTTTATTATTTGCATGCATGTTACATAGATTATTAAATACTAAATTAACAAGTAATTTAGCAACTAATTAGAGGAGTCTAATTAAGGTCTATGGACTTTCACATCCATGGGGGCTACTTTAGCTTCCCTTGAAGAATCTCTTTAGGCTTGCTTGTCCTTGCCCTTGTCCTTGCTTGGGTGCCCTAATTACAATCAAAAAGGGTAAGAATCACAACTTGTATCTATATACCAAAGTTGAGATCATAACATAAATGATAGGGATGAAAATTTACCAACGGAAACAATTTTCCCGGCTTTGATATCTCCTAGATACTTGGGGCAATTCCTCTTCCAATGCCCTACGCCATTACAATAATGGCACTTGTCCTCGGTTGAGGCACCTTTCTTAGGTTTGGGTGAGCTATTCTCAATAGCTTTTCCCTTGCCTTTGTAGGTGGAGGGCTTCTTCCCTTTGCTTGCACTCCTTTTGAACTTCCCCTTACTCTTGTTAACATCCTTGGTGCAACCATCTCCCTAGAATAAAACTCCTAGTATGGCCTTTCCTAGAATAAAAAATCATATATTCTATTACAAATTCGGAAACCAACTCCTTTGGTCCCTTGAACTTCATAAGCACGCCTCCCTAGGTCACCGTCTCTCTCGGAACTCCTTTCCGAATGGCACCATCTTTGGGAAACACCGGTTTTACAATTAGTTACAAAATATATAATAAAATAACAATAATTTCCTATTATACATTTGTAAAATAAAATAATACAATAAAAGTGATACGAGATCACATTAAATTACAACCGAATCAATATTCCCTTACATTTCGGGCAATATCGATTAAAACTAAGCCCATACTAAGATAAAATTACATAATTCCAAATTACATAAACCAAAATATGACATTCATAAATTGAAAATATGACATTCATAAATAAAATGCAGCATTATAATATGTATAAAACATGCTCATGTTAAATGCCAAATCGCTCTATTAACGGTTTATATCGAATATAACCCGGTTTTACGGAAATGCGTGATAATAACACTTTAAAATCACAAAACAATACTTAAATCATATTTAAGTCCAAGTTAATTATCCCAACTCATTTAGGCCTCAAAAATTAGTCATCACTCAATTTTGACGATAATTCATTTTGTTATATATTTGCTCATTTTAGACTTTAAAATCATATTTTAATCAAATAAATCCAAATTTAATTACAATAATTTCAAATTTTGAATTTCAAATTTTTTGAACATTCTGGAACATTTCCATGACACTCATAATGTCAAAAATCATGGTTTAAAATTTCGAATCGGTTTTTGAGAAAAATGGTTGCGCTTTATCGGTTTTATCAAATAAAATACATAAAGCATGCAAACATTAATCATATTAAATTTTCACTTTTAGATATGAAATGTGGGACATTTATGCAACCAGGAAAATTTTTCTCTTGACATGAAATTTATTTTAGCTATATTTGCTAAATTAGTCACTATTTATGCCATTTTTACATTAAAAATTCATAAATCATGCTAGACAAATCACATCAGCCTGAAATTTTCCAGTCTGACAGAAAAACATGCATGTGACAACATACAAAATGTCATGGACAGATTCAAAGCGGAAGTATTTTTAACCATTTGACCTTTATTTATTTCATTTTATCATATAAAAATCATAAATCACACGAAATACGTCCACTTCACACAAAATTTTACATACAGTAAGTAAAATGCATGTGTGATATTGTGTAAATATTTCATGGGCAGAAGATAAGTATAACTATTTTTAGCATTTTAAACATCATTTTACTCATTAAAATGTAATAAAAATACTAAAAATCATATTTGAGCACTATAAATTTTCATAAATCATCAAAATGACCTAAAATCATATTAGGACCAGAATATATTGACATGCAAATAACTTTGTGATTTTATCTTATAAAACACAAATTACTAGTTTTCTTTAAGTTACAATAACTCGAAAAAACTAAAAATCGATTATGCATGCAACAACCAAGGCTCTAGATACCGCTTGAAAGTTTCTTAACCTAAATATTAGACATTTCTAATATCATATTATGAATAGTTTACTCTTAAACTATTTAGATCTTATGCATGCATAACAAAATAAGACAAACATAAGAAGAAACATTTTCCTTATATTGAAGATAAACAAAATGGGCACAATATTTGGACACCTTCCAAATATTGTTCTTGAGCTTAAATGAGAAGGATGATCTTCCAAGTTTCTGATAAGTGAATATTTGTATGATTTTAAACCCCACTTTAGCTCGGTTTTATATGTCATTTGTGCTTTGTTAAGCCATTTTATGAGCTAATATCGTCTTCTAGGCGAATTCCTGTGTTCTAACCTGTTTTGTAGGGAAAGTGACGTTTCTACGCCCTTTTTCTATATTCCCGAGCATTTGCCTAGAACCAGACGATTTGAAGAAGAAAGCTTGACCAAGTGATAGGCATTTCAAGAAGGTTCACTAATTCGAAAGAGAGAAGGAGTAAAGACAGACAGTTTCGTAGTTGTCAGAAGATCAATCAATTGGGCGAAAGAATTCATCGCTTTACATCAAACCCTATCAACAAACCCGATTGAAGAGGTCAAGGGGGATGATGGAAGTCAAGTCAAAGCAAAGGAAGATGAAACGTTAGTCAAGAGCTTCTAGATGTCCACTTACCCGATCGTGTAAGTGTGTACCCGCTCGGGTATCCTTGGTGATCCGAGCATGACGGCTTCAACTTCCTATTTTTGTCCTATGTGTTTAATGCCCGACCTCTTCTCCACGAAACCCTAATGCTATATATAGATGCTCTAGCCCCTCTTCTCAAATCATCCCATACAACTCACAACAATCTTCTTACAAATCCTCTTTAGAATAATCTTTTCTTTTCTCTTTAGTTTTAGTCTTTCTTGTTTAGATTATCTTCTTCTTTTGTCTTTTGTTCTTAGTTTATTTCTGTCCATTTCTTATCACAACATTAGCTTGGATCAATAAGGATTTCAATCTTTGTAGTCTACTTTGTTGGGTACAAGTATTGTAATTCAAGGAACGATTATTCTATGCAAGTGATTTCTATTATCGTTATCACTTTCGTTGTTGATCGTCCCTAGGTATTCCTAATTTATCCTTTGCTTATTATCCTTTATTGTTTTCCATTTGATTGTTATTTTCTATTCATATCATTTAGATTCATTTTCAAGTTGTTATAATCGTAATTTCATTCCTTAGATTGTCAAATAGCGTCGTTATTATCACCTTATAGAGAGTCTAAATTATTGTCAAAAACCAACTAAACATGTTTATCCTAGTTTTCATTGTTAATATCATCTTAAACATAAATATAATCATGAGTGAGTAGTCACCTTTCTAGGGTGTAGGGTAGCCATGTTGGATTGATTAAAAGATGATAATTGGATAAAAGAAATTGTGCCTTTAAAATATTGTGTCTATGCATGTTTGGACTTTAACGATAGTTGACGATTCTTGATCACAATCATTGACTAGTATGGAATTGTTTTCCAAGGTAGACATACGAGATTTGAATAGACAAAGCATGACATGGTAGATTAAGACCTAGTAAATCGCCTAAAAGCCTGCTAGACCATCTCATCTATGATTGTAATGAACACATCATTCTTACGAACTCGCAATGAATTATTTGCATATCCTAAATCCAATTTCATTAATATGTCAATCTACATGTGTGAACCTACTTCCCTAGATGCTTCTCATTATTGTTAATTCATCATTTGCTTTATTGTTTTCATTTTAGTTTGCTCTTATTTTGTTTTTATTTATGTTCTTTACTAGTTTAGAATTCAAAACCTCAAAACCCAGAAAATCGTTAGATAAAACTCAATTGTGAGACGACTCACAATCCATAGGAAATACCATCTCCCTGAGGATCGACCCCTACTTCCCTAATTACATTAATTTGTTATTAGCCTAGTCTTGGTAAATTATCTTTGTATTGGACTTGCGACAGGCCCGATCAAATTTTGGCGCCGTTGCCGGGGAGCACGGTTTAATTTTCCTTTTTCTTGTGATTTTTATCGCAATTAGTTTTATATAGTCTTTAGGAACCCAAATTCCTTTAGATCTTTCTTGATTTTTCATCTTAGCTTTCCAATCTTATGCCCAGATCTTCTAGACTAGGGACCCCTATTCCTTTAGACCCCGAACTAGAGAGAACTCTGCGTAGGAAATTAAAGCTATTCAACGAAATTTCAAAAGCTTTTGATATTTCAAGTTTAGATCGTATTCGTGAGAAATACTCGGATATCTTACCTAATCTTGAAGGAGAAGAAGATCCATTCTCATCTCCATTTCCAAAAACCAATCAACTTTCAACCAACATTCCATCTTCATCTTCACAAAAGAAAATGGTTCGACTTTCCGACCATTCCAAACCCACCGCAGATACACTTCCAATGTAACACCCCACGTTATTTGAAGAGGTTCATTGATAAGCTTAAATGACTAGTGCTTAAAGGGATTGAAAGTACTACTCATATCAACAAAGTGCACTTTCTTTTCTGGTTATCCATGCAAAAGAACTCAAAAGTTAAGCGTGCTTGACTGAGAGTAGTCTTAGGATGGGTGACCTCCTGGGAAGGTCCCCGGGATGTGCATGAGTGAGGACAAAATGCGCTGGAAAGGACCTGTGTTGATCTGTGGGCCATGTTCACAGCCTGGAGAGCTATCATGAGTGACCGCTCCCGACCCAAGGTTTGGGCCGGGGTGTTACATCCAAGGGGTATCGCTACACCTCAAATTACAGCCCAAAACTTCGAAAACAAACCTGCCTTCATCAATCTAATAGAAAGAAATCAATTTGGTGGCAATGCCACAGAAGATCCCAACCTTCATATCCAAAACTTCTGTGACTATTGCTCCACGATTAGACAAACTGGAGTATCCCAAGAGCAGATTAGGGAAATGCTCTTTCCCTTCTCTTTAAGAGGAAAGCCAAAACTCTGGATCAATAGTCTTGACCGAGTTGCCTTAGGAATAGCCGACTGGGATGGTCTAGCTCTTGCTTTCTATCAAAAGTACTTCCCACCAGAACGAACCGCACTCTTACGGAGTCAAATTACTGGATTCCGTCAGAGAGGCGATGAAAGCCTTTACGAGGCATGGGAAAGGTACAAAGAATTACAAAGAGAATGCCCTCATCATGGCCTTGATTCATGGTTCCTCGCTATCACATTCTACAACGGTTGTTGTGGCGAATCGCGTCGTATCCTCGAATCCGCTAACAATGGTCGTTTCGATCAAATCGATGTAGAGATAGCTAGTGCGACTATCGAGTCAATGGCAATCCACGATTCTCAGTATAACAACTCGCGTGCTATACCGCTCAAAGCCAAGCAGGATGATTCAAGTAAAGTAGCACTCCTGGAAGCCCAATTAGCCCTTCTGCAGCAACAAGTAGGAAGCTCTTCCCAATCCAAGGAACATATCAACGTCACTAACCACGTAGTGGTATGTGAGACATGTGGGGGTGGAGGGCATAGTTTTCAAGAATGTAGAAGTTCAATAGAGCAAGTCAATGCCTATCAAGGATATAGGCAAGGCAACGCTTTCTCAAACTTCTATAACGAAAACACAAAAAACCATCCTTTTTTGTCCTACAAAAGCACGAACATTCAAAATCCACAACAACAAATTCAACAACCATTCATACCACACCAACAAAAGCCTTACAATCCACCTGGTTTTCAAAACCAGAGACCTTCATTCCAACCTAACTTCAACCAACCATACCAAAATCAACCTCAACACCAATCACCCCAAATTCAAGGCCAACCTAATTACTCAAGCTTGAGCAAAATTGAATCCATGCTTCTACAAGTTGTTCAAAAGCAAAATTCAATGTTTGCTCAACTTCAAAAGAGTGATCAAGCTCAAAGTGCTGCCATCAAGATGCTTGAAACTCAAATGGCCCCATTGGCTGCCTCTAATGCCCAAATAAAA
Organism: Heliosperma pusillum; assembly: GCA_022085475.1. Taxonomy (NCBI): domain Eukaryota; kingdom Viridiplantae; phylum Streptophyta; class Magnoliopsida; order Caryophyllales; family Caryophyllaceae; genus Heliosperma; species Heliosperma pusillum. Next base: position 8,069 of record JAIUZE010002898.1, on the reverse strand, counting down.
CAAGGTCAACTCCCACCTCATGGTGAACAACTGAGGGACACCACAAAAGCTATCACCCTTAGGAGTGGTACCACTTATGCGGAACCTCAGCAACCCAAAGAACCAACAGTTCAGCCTTCACAAGTAGAGAGCCAAAAGGATTCTCAACCATCCACCACTAAGGAAGCGGAAGACAAACCTGAAAAGAAGGATGAACTCGAAAAGGAACCCATCAAAATTCAAGTTCCATTTCCCCAACGTTTGAGGAGAAATCATAAGGAAACCCAGTTCGGTAAATTCATGGAAGTAGTCAAAAACCTCCAAGTAACAGTTCCCTTCACTGAATTAATCACTCAAATCCCTTCTTACACGAAATTTATGAAGGATATCCTGACAAAGAAGAGGACTTTAGATGATGTTGAAATCATAGCATTCACCACTGAATGCAGTGCGTTATTGCAAAATAAGTCCCCTCCTAAGTTAAAAGATCCTGGTAGTTTCTCTATACCTTGCACTATAGGCACCTACACTATTGATAAAGCTTTATGCGATCTAGGTGCTAGTGTAAGCGTCATGCCTTATTCCATCTGCGAAAAATTGAATATGGGAATTCTCAAATGCACAAGTATCACCCTGCAAATGGCAGATCGTTCTCTAAAACAACCTATGGGAGTTTTAGAAGATGTACCTGTTAGAGTAGGGAGGTTTTTCATTCCAGTCGATTTCATAGTGTTAGATATGGCTGAAGATTCGCAAATCCCTATCATTTTAGGAAGGCCAGTTCTACACACTGCGGGAGCAGTAATCGATGTCAAGAATGGAAAATTGACACTAGAAGTAGGTGATGATAAAGTCACCTACAACTTAAACAGTGCAATGAAGAGCCCTATGCTTGAAGAGCCTTGCTGTTTCCTTGACATTGTCGACTCAATCATTGATGAATCTCTGTATCCATCAATAATTGAGGATCCTTTAGATGCAATTTATTGTTAGAGGATATCTCTGAGAACGACAATTTTTAGATCAGTGAGCTGGAATTGGACTTGACTGGAAAAGACATACCATCTGAAGAAGTTGAGGAGTTTATAAGCTTAATTGATGCTCCTGCCAAGGCAGAAGTACATAAACCTGAACTTAAACCTCTTCCCTCAAATCTAAAATATGCTTTTTTAGATGAGTCTGAATATTGCCCAGTCATAGTGAGTGCTCTCCTAGATGAAAATCAGTTAAACTCGCTATTGACTATCTTGAGAAAACATAAAAAGGCAATAGGATATAAGCTTGAAGATTTAACAGGCATAAGCCCTGACTTTTGCATGCATAGAATCAACTTAGAAGAAGGCCAAAAACCTTGTGTTCAAGGTCAACGCCGTCATAATCCTAACATGCAAGAAGTATTTAAAGCTGAAGTTATGAAATTGCTAGATGCTGGCATAATCTATGCAATTTCTGACTCGAAATGGGTTAGCCCTGTCCAAGCTGTTCCCAAGAAAAGAGGAACAACAGTAGTCAAGAATGAAAAGAATGAGCTCATCCCCACAAGGATTGTGACGGGATGGCGCATGTGTATTGACTACAGGAAGTTGAATCAATCAACTCGAAAAGATCACTATCCTCTACCCTTCATTGATCAAATGCTAGAGAGGTTAGCTTGCCACAAATATTTCTGCTATCTAGATGGTTACTCAGGATTTTTCCAAATTCCTATCCACCCTGAGGACCAAGAGAAAACCACCTTCACCTGTCCCTATGGTACTTTCGCTTATCGCCGAATGCCATTTGGCCTGTGTAATGCACCTGCAACTTTCCAGCGTTGCATGACTAGTATCTTTTCAGATTTTGTTGAAACTATCATGGAAGTATTTATGGACGACTTTAGCGTCTATGGCATTTCCTTTGATAATTGTTTGACAAATCTATCGAAAGTTCTAAAACGCTGTGAAGAAGTCGACCTTGTTCTCAATTGGGAAAAATGTCACTTCATGGTGAACGAAGGTGTAGTTTTAGGACACATTATTTCTGAGAGAGGTATTGAAGTGGATCGAGCTAAGATCCAAGTTATTGAACAACTGCCACCACCTGCTAATGTAAAAGGAATCAGGAGTTTCCTTGGCCACGCCGGTTTCTACCGACGGTTTATAAAAGATTTTTCAAAAATAGCCAAGCCCCTGACTGAGCTCCTTTTTAAGGATGCACCTTTTAATTTCACAAAGGAATGCCTTGAGGCATTCAACAAAATCAAACGCGCTTTAATCACCGCACCTATAATCCAGTCACCTGATTGGAATCTTCCATTTGAACTTATGTGCGATGCGAGTGATTATGCCGTTGGAGTTGTTTTGGGGCAAAGAAAGGAAAATTTCTTTCATGCAATTTACTATGCTAGTAAAACCTTAGATCCTACCCAAAATCAACTACGCCACCACTGAAAAAGAACTTCTTGCCATTGTCTACGCCTTAGACAAATTCCGTTCTTACCTTATAGGATCAAAAGTCGTTGTTTACAGTGACCATGCTGCCTTGAAATATCTGCTTTCAAAGAAAGAGGCAAAACCTTGACTTATCCGATGGATCTTACTCCTTCAAGAGTTAGATCTAGAGATCCGGGATAAGAAAGGAGCCGAGAACGTAGTCGCTGACCATCTCTCAAGGATAAGAGTAACTGAAATAGGATTACCAACGCCAATTAATGATTCGTTTGCTGATGATTCATTAATGGTGATTGCTGACTCTTCTCCTTGGTATGCTGATATGGCCAATTTTCTTGTCAGTCGCCAGCTACCTTCTGACCTTTCTTATAATCAAAGAAAGAGATTTTTGCATGATGCAAAATTCTTTGTTTGGGATAACCCTTATTTTTTCAAGCAGTGCTCAGATGGTCTTTACAGACGATGTATCCCCCAGTGGGAAGTTAAAGGAGTTTTAGAAGGATGCCACTCATCTTCTTATGGTGGTCATCATGGTCCGTCCAAGACCGTAGCCAAAGTCTTACAATCCGGGTTTTTCTGGCCCTCGATGTTTAAAGACTCAAAAGACTTTGTTATGGCTTGTGACGCTTGTCAACGAATGGGTCAAATATCCAAGAGACATGAAATGCCACAAAACGGCATATTAGAAGTCGAGATATTCGATGTCTGGGGTATTGACTATCAAGGACCATTCCCTTCTAACGGAAATCGTTATATCTTAGTCGTTGTTGACTATGTTTCTAAGTGGGTAGAAGCAACTGCCACTCCCACTAATGATGCTAGAGCTGTGATACGGCTATTTAAGAAGATCATCTTTCCACGTTTTGGTGTACCCAGAGCCGTGATTAGTGATCGAGGAACTCATTTTGGAGAAAAGCAGTTAGACACTCTGCTTGCCAAATATGGTGTGTATCACAGACGAGGATTAGCCTACCACCCACAGACCAGCGGTCAAGTAGAAGTCTCAAATAGAGAGTTGAAAACAATTCTTCAGAAAGTAGTCTCAAGATCTAGAACTGATTGGAGTAATAAGCTCGATGACTCCTTGTGGGCTTATCGCACAGCTTTCAAAACCTCGATTGGAACATCTCCTTATCGATTGGTTTATGGAAAGGCCTGTCATCTTCCTGTCGAGTTAGAGTATAAAGCTTACTGGGCTATCAAAGAACTCAACTTAGACACTAAGCTTAGCGCTGATAGACGACTTTTGCAACTCAACGAGCTAGAGGAATTTCGTTTGCAAGCTTACGAGAATTCTAGGATTTATAAAGAGAAAACGAAGCGTTGGCACGACAAGAGGATAATTAGAAAAGAATTTAATGTCGGTGACCAAGTACTTCTTTTCAACTCCCGTTTGAAAATCTTTCCGGGAAAACTTCGATCACGATGGTCTGGACCATTCACTGTCACATATGTTAGCAAGTACGGCTATGTGGAACTAATAACTAGCAATGGTGAGAAATTCAAAGTCAATGGACACAGACTGAAACTCTATTATAGCAATTCTATCATCGGATGCTTAGATATTGTCTATACGGAGCGTCCATCCCCAACCCAATGATTTCTTCGAAGAATTCGTCGAGCAGGACGTTAAACAAGCGCTTCTCGGGAGGCAACCCGTTTTTTCCCTTTTTGCATTCTTATTTTTGCTTTTTCCCTTTTACGTTGTTTTGTTAGATTTCCTTGCAGATGAAAGAGTTTTTGAAGAATCTATGAAGACCTTCCTTGTCAAGTCCAAAAGACTAGCTTGGGGGAGTCCGCGCTGGCTAGTAAACTTCATTCTTTCATTTTTCCTTTCTTCCCATTAAGCATCTCGTTGCATGTTTAGTCTTTGTGCTCACATTGAGGACAATGTGATGTTTAGCTTGGGGGAAGGATTGCATTTTCCCATTCTGCATTTTAGTTATATTTTTCAAATTTTGAATAAGAAAGAGAAGATTTTAGAGAGAAATTTAAAAATTTCTGAACATAATTGAATGCTTTTCATGCTTTGCTTGCTTGTTTATTATGCTATCATGTTACATTTTCCCACACTTAGAGCTTTCAAAAGATAATGATTCAATATTTATTGAATTTTGCATACATGGAGAAGTCTTGTACACAGTAGGCATTGAATGAATCTATAGATGAGTACGCTTGATCTTGACATTTGGCAAGTTACATATATTGTAAGGTAGAACATCCTTAGACTGGTACATCTATACCCAGTCTCATTTAGGTGTGTGTAGTTCTCCTTGTGATGTGTGTCATGTCAAAACGCATAAGTATGGTTCTCATTTCATTTCTATAAGCATTGCATTCATGATTCACTAAGATTTGAAGCCTTTTTCACTTTAATTTTCCCCTCAAAATTAGCCCCTTCATACAAATGCCTCACAAAAATATTAGCTACAAAAAAAAAAACTGCCTACCTTTTGAGCTAGTAGCTAGACTATGGTGTGTGGGTGCTCTTTTGAGAAGATTTGTTCTTATCTGTCAAAGTGAATTTGGAAGAACGAAATTGTTCAAAAAGTGATGTTATGTTCGAAAGAGAAAAAAAAAGAAGAAAAATTGAAAAAGAAAAAGAAAGAAAGAAAAAGAAATAAGAGAAGAAGTTGTGAGTATCTCCTCAAAATGTCAAATCAATAGAAGGAGTTTACCCTTGTGTTTCGTGTGTAATAAGCCAATCTGTTGCTTCTGGCTTCGTTATTCGTCTTTTGGAAATTCATCGAAAGTTTGGATTGAGTATTCATTTATCATTGGTCATGTGCTAGCTCATTCTAACCTTCACATGACCATAACTATTTGTCCACCTTTCACTCATTTCCCAAAGCCTTCTTCATTTATTTTTCGACTTCTTTTCTATGTGCACTGTGATCTTTGACTTGTGTTTTGAATTGTTTACCATATTAGATTGCGGATACATTTTCATAAGTCGTAGATAGGTGAGTGTCTCAAAAACATTTACACATAAAGAAATCACCTTTTACATACAATGAGTGTTCGAGTGTACCGTGAGAGTCCATTTGTCAAAAGATCATGCAAGATCCGAAAATTCTGTAGTGAAATTCTTTGTGCTACGCCGTTATGTAAATCTCAGCCATGTTTATGTATCATTCTTGCCCACGTTGCTTTTGGGTTATGATTCATTATGTTTCCAAAGTTTTACGTTGAGATTTGTTTCTTGAAGGTATAGTAGCCAATGCTTGCAACCTTGTCCTGGTAGTGTTTGTTATGTTTGCTTGAGGACAAGCAAATGTTTAGCTTGGGGGAGTTTGATAAGTAAATATTTGTATGATTTTAACCCCCACTTTAGCTCGGTTTTATGTCATTTGTGCTTTGTTAAGCCATTTTATAAGCTAATATCGTCTTCTAGGCGAATTCCTGTGTTCTAACCTGTTTTGTAGGGAAAGTGACGTTTCTACGCCCTTTTTCTACATTCCCGAGCATTTGCCTAGAACCCGACGATTTGAAGAAGAAAGCTTGACCAAGTGAAAGGCATTTCAAGAAGGTTCACTAATTCGAAAGAGAGAAGGATTTAAGACAGTTTCGTAGTTGTCGGAAGATCAATCAATTGGGCGAAAGAATTCATCGCTTTACATCAAACCCTATCAACAAACCCGATTGAAGAGGTCAAGGGGGATGATGGAACTCAAGTCAAAGCAAAGGAAGATGAAACTTTAGTCAAGAGCTTCTAGATGTCCACTTACCCGATCGGGTAAGTGTGTACCCGATTGGGTATCCTTGCTGATCCGAGCATGACGGCTTCAACTTCCTATTTTTGTCCTATGTGTTTAATGCCCGACCTCTTCTCCACGAAACCCTAATGCTATATATAGATGCTCTAGCCCCTCTTCTCAAATCATCCCATACAACTCACAACAATCTTCTTACAAATCCTCTTTAGAATAATCTTTTCTTTTCTCTTTAGTTTTAGTCTTTCTAGTTTAGATTATCTTCTTCTATTGTCTTTTGTTCTTAGTTTATTTCTGTCCATTTCTTATCACAACAGTAGCTTGGATCAATAAGGATTTCAATCTTTGTAGTCTACTTTGTTGGGTACAAGTATTGTAATTCAAGGAACGATTATTCTATGCAAGGGATTTCTATTATCGTTATCACTTTCGTTGTTGATCGTCCCTAGGTATTCCTAATTTATCCTTTGCTTATTATCCTTTATTGTTTTCCATTTGATTATTATTTTCTATTCATATCATTTAGATTCATTTTCAAGTTGTTATAATCGTAATTTCATTCCTTAGATTGTCAAATAGCGTCGTTATTATCACCTTATAGAGAGTCTAAATTATTGTCAAAAACCAACTAAACATGTTTATCCTAGTTTTCATTGTTAATATCATCTTAAACATAAACATAATCATGAGTGAGTAGTCACCTTTCTAGGGTATAGGGTAGCCATGTTGGATTTATTAAAAGATGATAACTGGATAAAAGAAATTGTGCCTTTAAAACATTGTGTCTATGCATGTTTGGACTTTAACGATAGTTGACGATTCCTGATCACAATCATTGACTAGTATGGAATTCTTTTCCAAGGTAGACATACGAGATTTGAATAGACAAAGCATGACATGGTAGATTAAGACCTAGTAAATCGCCTAAAAGCCTGCTAGACCATCTGATCTATGGTTGTAATGAACACACCATTCTTACGAACTCGCAATGAATTATTTGCATATCCTAAGTCCAATTTCATCAATATGTCAATCTACATGTGTGAACCTACTTCCCTAGATGCTTTTCATTATTGTTAATTCATCATTTGCTTTATTGTTTTCATTTTAGTTTGCTCTTATTTTGTTTTTATTTATGTTCTTTATTAGTTTAGAATTCAAAACCTCAAAACCCAGAAAATCGTTACATAAAACTCAATTGTGAGACGACTCACAATCCATAGGAAATACCATCTCCCTGAGGATCGGCCCCTACTTCCCTAATTACATTAATTTGTTATTAGCCTAGTCTGGGTAAGTTATCTTTGTATTGGGCTTGCGACAGGCCCGATCAGTTTCAAATTCGAAACTCTCCAATTAGTTGAACTTGCCAAGACTACCCTTAATCTCTACAAAATACTACACTAGTATTAAATGTAGTAACCCTTTAAAATGATCTAATAACTCTCAATACTACACTAGTATATTATTAGAGAATATGAACTCTAAGTATTATGTAAACTTCTTAAGTTTAGTGAGAGGTTAGAGAGAAGTAGAGATTTTTTGCATGAATGAATTATATGAGATAGTATAGAATAAATAAGAGGAAAAACAAGCCCTCTTTTGGCTTGAGAGAACCGGTCACACACACCCCACATGGGTGGGGTGTGGTCATTTTCACATTGTTCTTCACAATGTAAGGTTGAGTGTATGAGTTATTGTAGTGATGATTTGTTCTAATTCTCAATTAGAATAAAAATACAAACTAAAATCATACCCACCAACACCACAAAACCGGTGCACCCATGTAATATGGGTTTCCATTTTATTTTTGCAATTTGTCATTTGTCACAAGTGTGACATGTGACATGTAACATGTAATTAGGCTTATAAATGTACATTTAACTAATTTAAATGCAATTTCATAACAAATAAATTAGACTTAACATTTTAAGTCACATTTAATAAT
>JAIUZE010002897.1:0-148475 GCA_022085475.1 Heliosperma pusillum | reverse complement strand
ATATATATGTATATATTATTTTTCAGGTTTTCGTCTCAAAAGGTTGTACGAGGTTGTACTCAAAGTACAAAGATGAAGATGACGGGGGTTGCTACTACTTGTTGGACAAAGGCTACCTCCACACAAAAATAGGAATGGTTCAATAATTTTAGGGTATATTTTTGTTTATATTTTGTTATATTATTATAATTTTCAATTAATAGTTTATTTTACTAATACTTACCTTTTAAATTGTAGAAAACATTTGACTGGCCAGCGGGATTAGAGTATATTGTACGTCAAAGGTACAATGACACATGCACTAGACGGTTAAGGGACAACATGTATAAGGTTGTCAAGAGGAAGAAGGAGCCGGAGCATATGAGAGGTATTTAATTTTTTTTGTTATTTGTACATAGTTATAATTTAACAACATTTTATCATATTTTATAATACTAATTTAAATTGTAGGTGGTGCATATGAAGAAATGATTAAATATCGTGAAACTCCGGAGTTTCAGGCTAAGTCGGCCCAAGCATCTACAAATAAAAGAGTAGGAAAGAAAGATGGAGCGGTTGAGCCTTCACATCACGGAGGATCTCGATCTTTCTTGGACCTAGTTTTGGGTGTAAGTTTACATTTCCACTTTTTCGTCCATTTGAAAATTATAACTTAAATTCTTTTTATTATTAAAATCTTCTTATACAAGTCTTTGATTTCTTCTTTTAGAAGGGTAAGAAGAAAAACGGTAACACGCCCACGGCTCCGGAGCTCTTCCTTAACACCCATGCCCGACTCCAAGACAATAGAAGATATTGGATAAAGCCAAAAGATAAGGAACTATAGGTAAGTTTCAAACCATTTTTGGATTTTTACAATAAGTTCATTTTTTTTAATGTTTAACAAATTTTGTAGCTATTTTTAATCATAATGTTTATATTTTGTAGGAATCATTTTTGGCCGAGAAAGTTAGGCAACCCAAGAAATCCGATAACGAGATTTGGTTCGACTTGGTTAAGGGTTTCAAGAATGGGAATGTGTACGGAATTGGCTCGGCGAAGGATTTAATCTACGAAGCTCCAAGGGCAAGGATGCCTTCCAGCTTAAAACAAACTTACGAGCCGGGAGTCGTAGGTAAACTTCAAGCCCAACTTGAGGAAGAAAGAAGAAAAAACGCCGAAAGGGATGAGGAACTCCGGATAATGAAAGAAAAATTTAAGGCTTGGGAAACCATGTTCAACAACTGCAACCAAGGTCCGCCTCCCTTTCGCCGAGATTATGATGAAGGCAATGGAGGTAGTGGTATGCAAGCCGAAGCCAATATGGGTTTCTGTGGCTTTTGATTTTAGTTTAGAAACTTGTTAGTTGTGGTTGTTTAAAATTGGTTTTGTTAACCTTTAAGAAGATTTGTAAACTTGAGACAATTTTCTTGATATATATGAGGATGTTCGTTTCTCATCGTGTTGTTGTAAATGTGTGAAATTGTGGTTGTTTTGTATTGTACTTGCAGGTATGGTATGATAATGAAATGGCAGGATGAAAACAGAATTTTTCGTGCAATAAAACAGGAGTTTTGGTGACTGGAATGTTCATTTGGCAACTGTTTTCAGTCGCCAAACCCCCTGTATTTTTACAAATTCAACTTGGTTTTACGACTGACTGGCGACTGAAAGCAGTCGCCAAATTGGCGACTGAATGCTGTAGTGGTCGCCAAATTGGCGACAGAAGGCGACTGATATCAGTCGTCAATTTGGCGACTACATCAACATTCAGTCGCCATTCAGTCGCCAATTTGGGCGACTAATTTCAGTCGCCATTTTGGCAATTTGGCGACGCTTTTGTCCGTCGCCAAATTTGGCGACTGAAATTAGTCGCCCGAATTTTATTTGGCGACTAAATCGTGCGACTGGGTCTTGGCGACTGATTTCAGTCGCCAAATTCATTTTGGCGACTGATTTCAGTCGCCAAATTCATTTTGGCGACTGAAATTAGTCGCCAATATCGGTCGCCTGAATGTTGTTTTCTTATAGTGTATCCAAGCACGAAGAATGATAGAAATCAAAAGCAATGGTGTGCAATCTTTGAGACAAAAGCACGCTCACAAGTAGATACAACGTTTTTTCAAGAATAAATAATATCTAGCGTGTTTATATTGTCTCCACCTGATGAAATCATTTATGAGAATGGAAATGAAGAGGGTGAGGATTTGGAAAACGAGGATGGTGATTGTCAAGTTGACGGTGATGGTGGTGGTGATTGTTATGATGAGAATGAATCAGATGGTGATAAAGATGATGATGACGACGACTTTGATGATGATGATTAATTGGGTAAAGATATATGTTTTAAGTTGAAAGGCTTATGTTATTTTTATGTTTTTTTTATGTTATTAACAGTTTCTAACAATTATATTTGTGTAATTGTAGATGGCGGGAGGTCGAGGTAGACAACGTGGCGGCGGTTCTAATAGACGCCATATTATTTCTTCAGTCGACGAGGATGATATAGAGGTCATTGATCAGGGTCCGGTGGTTGAGGAATCGACCAATGACGATGAGTCATCTGATCAGGCATCGGAGATCCAGTTCACCTCGGACGGGAAGATGATACTTGATCCCGCGGGTTTTTGTTAAGACAACGACCAATGTCTTTAATTTATTATTTTATAATTATTTAACATTATTTAACATAAATGCATACTTGTATTTAATACCACTATATATTATTTTTCAGGTTTTCGGCTCAAAAGGTTGTACGAGGTTGTACTCAAAGTACAAAGATGAAGATGACGGGGGTTGCTCCTACTTGTTGGAGAAAGGCTACACCCACACAAAAAGAGGAATGATTCAATAACTTTAGGGTATATTTTTGCATATATTTTGTTATATTATTATAATTTTCAATTAATAATTTATTTTACTAATACTTACTGTTTTTTTTAGAAGACATTTGACTGGCCGGCGGGATTAGAGTATATTGTACGTGAAAGGTACAATGAGACATGCACAAGACGGTTAAAGGACAACATGTATAAGGTTGTCAAGAGGAAGAAGGAGCCGGAGCATATGAAAGGTATTTAATATCGTTTTTTATTTGTATATAGTTATAATTTAATACAATTTTATCATATTTTATAATACTAATTTAAATTATAGGTGGTGCATATGAAGAAATGCTGAAATATCATGAAACCCCGGAGTTTATGGCTAAGTCGGCCCAAGCATCAATCAATAAAAGAGGAGGAAAGAAAGATGGAGCGACCGAGCCTTCACATCACGGAGGATCTAGATCTTTCTTGGACCTAGTTTTGGGTGTAAGTTTACATTTTAATCCACTTTTTCGTCCATTTGAAAATTATAACTTAAATTCTTTTTAATATTAAAATCTTCTTATACATGTCTTTCTTCTTTTAGAAGGGTAATGAGAAAAAAAGGTAACATGCCCACGGCTCCGGAGTTCTTCCTTGACATTCAATCCCGACTCCAAGACGATTGAAGATACTGGATTAAGCCGAAAGACAAGGAACTATATGTAAGTTTCAAACTTTTTTTTTTATTTATACAATAAGTTCATTTTTTTAAATGTGTATCTTATTTTGTAGCTATTTTTAATCATAATGTTCATATTTTGTAGGATGCATTTTTGGCCGAGAAAGCAAAGCAACCCGAGAAGCTCGATTATGAGATTTGGTCAACTTGGTTGAGGGTTTCAAGAAGGGATCTGTGTACGGAATTGACTCGGCCAAGAATGTATTCTACCAAGCTCCAAGGGCAAGGATGCCTTCTAGCTCAAGACAAACTTACGAGCCGGGAGTCGTAGGAAAACTCCAAGCCCAACTAGATGAAGAAAGAAGAAGAAATGCCGAAAGGGATGAAGAAGTTCGGCAAATGAAAGAAAAGTTTAAAGCCATGGAAACCTTGTTCAACAACTACAACCAAGGTCTGAATCTCTTTCGGCGAGATCATGATGATGCCAATGGAGGTGGCGGTTTGCAAGCCGAAATGGGTTTCCTTGGCTTTTGTTTTTAGTTTAGAAACTTGTTATTTGTGATGTTTAAACTTGGATTTCTTAACCTTTTTCAAGATTTGTAAACTTGATTTGATTTTCATGTTATATATGAGAGTGTTGGTTTCTCATCGTGTTGTTGTAAATGTGTGAAATTATTGTTATTTCCTATTTTACGTGCAGGGTATGTATGGTATTGTAATGAAATGGCAGGATGAAAAACAGAATTTTTTTTGCAAAAAAACAGGGGTTTTGGCGACTGAAATGTTCTTATAGCGACTGTTTTTGGTCGCCAAACCCCCTGTATTTTTGCAAATCAATTCTGGTATGGCGACTGATTTCAGTCGCCAATTTAGCGACTGATTCCCAGAGTGGTTGCCAAATTGGTGACTGAAGGCCAAGAGCAGTCGCCAAATTGGCGACTGAAATTGTCAATTGGAGACTGATTTCAGTCGCCAATTTGGCGACTACTTTTACAATCAGTCGCCCGAATTTTATTTGGCGACTAAGGCCTGCGACTGGGCCTTGGCGACTAATTTCAGTCGCCAAATATATTTTGGCGACTAAAATCAGTCGCCAACTTCGGTCGCCTGAACGTTGTTTTCTTGTAGTGTATAGGTCTGGTATTTCTGCGAGTAAGGAGGTTGATATCGGTTTGGTTGACGGGCACGCGCGACAGATCTCTTCGTCCTGCGGATTTGCTCTTTTATTCCTGGGACAGAGGGAGTGATGTGTGTGTTGATTTGACAGGGTCTTCGCCCTTTACTCAGACTAGAATGTCTGATTTTGTGCCGGGACGGGTTGTTGGTGATGCTGCTCAGCGCAAATGTGCTAAGTATGGGGATTTATGCGCGGCTGCTGGCTATGGTTTCTACCCATCTCTTTCTCTTCGCTTGGGGAGCTGGGCTCGGATGTTGTTGACTTGCTCAAGCGGATCCAGAAGTTATCGGTATCTCAGGATGTTAGAGCTCGGGTGGCCGCTTATATTTTTACTAGACTTAGCTTTGCTGGGTGGGGGCCCAGATTGTCTCTCGGCTCCCCACCAACATCATGTAAACTTTTCATTTTATTTTAATAAAAGTTGCGCGCATCTTATAAAAATAATAATAATAATAATAATAATAAAAGAAAATAGCATCAGTATGACACATCCAAGTAAAACACTAAATCCTAAATGATATTCAAGACCAAGTATCTAAAATTCTAAACCTACCAAATTTAAATTTAGCAATTAGCATAGATTTAGTATAGATAATACTAATAAAAAAAAGAGACAAGTGCACCCGATCTTACCTTTATTAAAACTCAAACATTTAGAGCATTCTGCTTCACCCACATCATCAATATACATATTGCTTTTTTTCAATAGTGGGACCACCTAACAAAAACATGCATAACAAATGAAAAGGTGGTTTCCAAATTTGCAATATACTCATTATTCTTATACTCCATTTGTTTATTGATTATTTTTTCATTTTATACAACATAATTTTTGAAAATTCTTATATATAAAAAGTTTATGTATCAACTGTGATTAAAAGTAGAAATTTTTCTATACAACATTTTTTTGTGAAATTAATAGTTACTGCAGCCATATGAGATCATATTAAATTATTTATCCATATATTTAATTAAATTATATAGTCTGAACTTATTAAACTTATCATTTATTTCCGGTATACAAAAAAAATTACAAAATAGAAAATTAAAAATAATCACTTCCTACTACACATTTTTTTATAGTCACATCGGTTTTAGTTTTTAATAGATTTGAAAGTTGCAGTAAATTTTTTGCATGCGTAAAACTAAAGAATAATTCAAGACATAAAGATTAATACCAAAGAGATTAAATTAAATTAAAGGCGCGAGTAAAGAAAAAATTATAAAACCAAGAAAAATAGTACTTTGTAACATGCAACAAGGAACTAATGCGTTGGCCTAATTAAACTAGCGATAAAAAAATTAATTAAAATCAATTATATGAGATTTTAATTTATATAATCATGTAGTTAGCATATCAAAATTAAACATGCGTCATAAAACAATATATTTTTAAAAAATATAGTTAAACACATGAGGTTAATTTTTTTTTTCACATATCGAAAAGAAGTTAGATTCTCCAAAGCGATAAAAAGATCTTTTGTCATTGTTGCTAGGTAGTAAAGCGCCTTTTGAACCATTCTCGATCATTATTGATTTTACTTTTCCAAGGTGAAGGGAGAAATAAGAAGAAGACGATTACAATTTACAACAATATATGGAGGTAAGCAACGGTATGGAGGTAAGCAAAGAAGATTCTGGCTAAAAAAATCCAAGCTTCTAATTTGGGGTATAACATTTAGGGTTTGACGACGAGATCAAGATCAACCCTTATATGCATAGAATTTGGGCTATAGTGAGCAAACACTCAACCCATTTGTGAATTATACTCCGTATATTGATAAATGATGTATACAAGATCGATAGGTTGGGTAAGAATACAAGTATAGCTGACAAGAGTAATGCGTCAGGTCAAAGTTAAAATACAAACAAAATCAAAATTTTAATGGTTTTTTCCTTCCCTTTTTGTTAAAATTAAACTGACTTAATATTGATATTTTAATCATATTTGTTGTCATGTCACTTATAATGAAACAATTATAAAATTGAAGTTAGTTTGATATATTATTGTATTATTCAATAGAACAACAAATTTGAAAATACGGTCTTTCACTAAGTTATTGAGAGACTACTGTTGGAAACAAGCAAATTGGATAAAGTTATCCTCATAAGGTAGCAGTTACCGCTGAAGGAGCAAAGACTCCAGCATCTAAAGTAGCTTCCATTGTCTCTATCATGAAACCACGAGTGTTCAGCAAACTCGACGACGATGATAAGATCGTACCCTTTAGTTATTGATTGAAACTTAAAATGTCTCTTTTATTATGTATATATTCTCATAACAATCCTATCTGTTTTAATATACTCCCTCCGATCCAGACAAATGGTAACATGGGGAAAATTGGAGTATTTAAGAAAAGGTGGAAAAAGGAGGGGTAAAAAAGGAAAAGGTAGGTGGGCCATGTAATTGTAGGTTTAATTGTGGGGTCATGCAATGGCATTTTGTGTAAATATCAAATGGGTAGAAGGATAGCTTGGTAATGTAGTGGGCCAAATAAGGTATGTTACCATTGGTGTGGATCGTCCATTTTAGGTAAGTGTTACCATTGGTCTGGATCGGAGGGAGTATATTGTAACCATTTTTATCAATATCTCATTTAATAGAGCATGTACTACCTATTTTATTAGTTTTTGTACTGTTTATCCATTAGTTTTTTAATTGGTCGCTCGATACATATGAGCATAAGCCTTAAACTTATTTTTAAAAACTTTTGATGATACCAATGTTTATAAACAGACCCGTGCAATTTGCACGGGGTTCAAACTAGTTTAAGATGAAATATAGTTCAAAAGATTGTTTAGCATGTCTCCAATACGTTATCTCAGACTTTTATTGGAGCTTTCTTCACGAGTTCACGATACATCCATACAAGCAATTTCTTAATACCTCTAAATCTTTACCTCCCAAATCAAATATAAATGTTCAACCTATCTATTCACAAGACAATCAGATATGATCTATTTAGCAAGTTTTCTACTGTTAAGATGTGTGCTATTAATATGAATCTATGGTATTCCAACCAATTATTTTTGTATTTATTTTAAACATGTATATGTATTTCATCTTATTATATGGATGAGATGTAGAATGTATTGTATATATCGTTCTTAAGCGTGTAAGAATTGACCTTGGTTATCGATACGTTATTTGTTACTCCTCCTGTCTCATTTATTTGCTTATTTTTTTATTTTTGTTAAAGGTATTATAATCAAAGATAAACAAATGATTGAAACGGAGGGAGTAATGTGTAGCAGCGAAACAATTTGAAGTCTTAGAAACAAAGGCGTAGTGATATTTCAATAGTCTACTCCATGCTCGAAGTCATGTTATAATATACACGTCAAACAATATTGAGTGTTTTAGTTAAATTGTTGGTTTAATTTACCATAGTACTTTGGTGTATACTATACGGTTTAATTAATTTGGATTCGAGTCGGGGTAGAATTACAAAGACGGTAATTATATGTGGAAAATGGGTGAAACGGATTGGGTATAGGTCTTTGGGTTGGGTCCTTTCGGGTTTGTCATACATTTTGGATTGGGCTAGGTAGGACAGGACTATTTCCGGTTTGGGATGACCTGTTGTCGATCACTTTGAATTGAGTCACTTTCGAGTACATGTCGGGTGGGGTTGCTTTTGGGTTAATGGTTAAAAACTTAAAACACTTTAGTTTAATAATAATTTATCTATACTATATATTAAATCCTGAAACTAAGGAACTTCCACGTAATTAAATAAAGTTATACAAATTAATTATACTATATAGTTTTTTTAATCGATAACGCTGTGTGATAGACCTGATCAAGGGATTTCAATGTAAATATTATTTAATTTTGGTTGAAATATAAATTTAGAAAATACCAAAATAGGGTGATTTTTTTTAAAATAAACATGCCCCACTTATGTTATTAATTAGTAGCATTGAATATACATTAAATTAAAAATTTATAATTATTTAACTTACACATAATATTTTGGAAACTATTAAAAGGTAAATAAATCAAGTTAGGTTTCCAAAAGATATAATATTGCATAATTCTTTTAAATTGATTTAACATATATGTATTATATTTATATAAATATATGAGCCTATTAAAATTGCATGTATACTCAAATTGCATGTTTATTCTTCAGTTACTCAAATTATAGTAATCACTCAGCTCAATAGTTAAAGTAACAATATTAGAACCGGGAGTAATGAAAGTAATAGAACAGCAACGAGAGTAGTGAAATTTTCAAAATTAATGCGATATTACAGAAAGTATCAATAATCACGGTGGGAGTAGTGAAAGTAACAGTAGTAATAACGAATGTAATAAAAGAAACAATACTAACAATAAAAAAAAGTATATATGAACAATTACCCGACAATTGATTAAAGTAAAATATTAATAGTGGGAGGAATGAATTGTCCAATAATTTATTTTATCGTAAATTTAAGACGTGTCATAAAAAAATATATTAATGATAAATTTATGAGTTATACAACTTTAAAGTATATTTAATTAAAATAAATTTTATTAATAAATATAGATAGCCCGGGCGGAGTATATAATATAGTTGCTTGCTTGCTAAAAATATCCTTATTATATATATATAATAACGATATTAACTTTTTGAAGGGTAGGAAGAATAGAAGATGTCAATCTAGCACCTTACCTTCATGGGCACAATTGCTTCGTGGTGTTCTTAAGTAAGTTGATCTGACTTTTATGACTTCGTTTGTAGAAATTGAGGCAGGAAGCGGAAAGAGAAAGCGCACAAGTCAGTGATTTCATTTCTCAAGACGGGAGGTGACAAGTAGCAATCAAGTTTCAAGCGTCGACCCACCGTAAACAAATAAAATGATACCCAACAAGGGCGTTTTTTGATCAAGAATACTTAAAAACTCAGTGTATTAAATTTGTTAAACATTTGTTCAATTTTCACTATTTATAATTTGTGCCCTTAAACATTTGTTCAATTTTCACTATTTATAATTTGTGCCCGTGAAGGTAAGGTGCTAAAAACATCAACAGAAGGAAAAGGAATATGTAAAAACCATCCAATTTTAATATTCATGTTCAATTTTTTAAGATGCCCGGGAAGGAGCGTCAAGTGGTAATCATGACACCAAATAACATCTCCTTCTTTGCAATTGCGTTTGACGGTGTTAAACACCGTATCATTTACCCTTTTATAAAACGTGAATTGGGAATCAGTACATTCAACGGCTTCCTTTGTCATGTCTTGTGAAAGGTCAAAATAATGGAATTTGTGCCATAGAAAACGGTTGCAATAACCGTTCTAGTATTCTCGTATCATCTCGGCGTCGGGAAACACGGGTATAATATTCTAAAATCAATAGAAAAATTATAAATAAGTAGGAGTAAAAACACATCAAATTGTATATATATTATATATAGGTTTTACAAAAATCAAATAATTATCTAACCTTTTTCTTAAAAGTTTTCTTAAGAGATTTTTTCCCAACTTTATCGGGAATGCAAACATCAATACATCCAATCCATAAAACATCGTCTAAACCTGTATTCACATACTCAATGTCATAGTTAATATCGTTATTTTCTACAAATATGCAAGACCGTCAAATGAATTTGAGAGGCCCTGTTCTAAGACCGAAACAGAGGCCCTATCTTATATGTAGTGACTTCCAAGATTTTATTTTTATTTTTTAGAGAGGAGTTTCAAGAAAACTTAAAATTAAGGGACATGGTATTACGGAGCGATTTTAATATATAGACCTCAAATGTAATTTTTAAATATAAGATAAGAAAAATGAATTATTCTTTTTTCCCCGTTAAATGTTAAATGTTATTTTAATTGTTTTACCTATGACATTTATCTTTATTTATGCCACTTTCACCTTTTGAGCTTCCAATCGTAAAAAACTACCTTTCCATGACGTTTTTTGTTTTTTCGATGAGAGCCTTTCAATTTAATTTAGAAAAAAAAAGTATATTAGTATAGCAATTATAAATATTATATTGACCAAAAAAGAAACTATAAATACTTGTTCATCGATCTAACTCATTAATTCTTTATTTTTGGACCCCCTTGTTTTTTAAGCACTCTGAAAGAAACTAATTTTGGGCGGGTATAATTCATGGAATATGTATAAAAAAAATAATGAAGTAATAAGAATTAGTTAATATGTAAGAGAAACTTGTTTTTTAATCGAAAATAAAACTTAGTTAATGTAGACTATCTATACCTGTCAGAGCAGTGACAAGACCTCCCGCACTTGGATTTAAAGCCCATGACTCTTCGTCGATTCTAACCACCTTAAATGGTAGTCGGTTAGAGAGAACAATGACCCTCTGGTTTGATGCCATAGTGACGATATCTGAAAAACAACAGTGTAAGTGATATTGATTATGGGATAGGTGGAATATGTATAACAAAATGATGAATATTTAAGAATCATCATAAATTAAAAATTGATTAAAAAAAACTCACATTATTCTTAGATGACTTTGAATCAAAATATAAAAAAAATCTGAAGTGTAGCAGAGAAGAAATTTTCGAATTGCTTGACACTACCCACTAGTTAATCAACTATTTATAATACTTGTGCCATGCATCTACTAATCAACTATTGTCATCTAAACAACTACTTAGATTTATCTAACTAGTTAGTTGCCATTTTCTAATAGCCAATTCAGCTAAATTGCCATCTTCTATTCTTCCTACCCTTATATACTATATATATATATATATATATATATAGAATCAGGCTCCTGTGCGAACTAATTGTTCGGTGTGAACTGTACGAACTTTTTCCTTGCCGTTAGATCAAATCAAATTAAGTGTTAGGATTATATCCCCTAATACTCCCCTAGTGTCAGTTTGTCACTCCAACCAAACTGAACCCCAATCACTCACCCATTCATCCTTATCAACCTGACCACCACCGCCTCTATATCATCACCGGAGCTCCGTCATCCTCCTCGGCGCACCGGCGCCCGTCTATTATCCTTTCCCTTTGCTAACCACACAGATGACGTCAAAGAACCACCGCCATGGCTATTGCCACCGCCTTTAGATGGCGGCGACGACAACTCATATCAAATAAGGACTCTAAATTTTCAGATAATGTCACTGGTACAGTTATTTGTTTGATATTTTAATTTCAATTAAACATTTACAGGATCTTATTAGTTGTTGTAATAACAACCGTAAGAGAGAGAGATAGAGGGCACCGTGCGCGGAGGAAGGTGGTGCGACGATTCGTGTAAGCAAGAGCTTTGCGTCAGATTCGCGCATCCTCGCCGGAATCGACTAGACTTGCCGGATGGTGGTGGGGTTTTTGTGGTATTTTATTTGGTAGTTACTTGGTGTTCATTGGTGGTGTACAATGTAATATGGTGGTAGCGGCGGCGTGAAGTGACGCCGGGAAGGAGAAGTGGATACTATGGTCACCGATGCTTTTACGGTTGGCCGGCGTGGGTCTAGGATGGTCGCCGCCGCCGGCAGCAGTAACGATAGCAGTGATGAATAAACGGAACTATTAAAGCATTATCTTTGTCGACCTCTAAAATAATATCCCATTTTTTAAGATCCCATTTTTTTGTTGAAACGTAGTTAGACATGTACATAGTTACCTACTTCCTCCGTTCCATTTGATTGTATACGTTTGCTTTTTGGACACTATTCATAGGTGAGAAGAATATTTAGTACAACTTCTAATATATAATATAAAAGATAGTCATGTGAGATCTTGTTTCAATTGTCTTTCCGAGTACAATATTAATATCAAATTTTTATAATTTTTAGTAATATGTAACTAAAGATATAAACAAAACAAAATGAGCATTGACATACGTGATAAAGCAAACGTATACATCTATATGGAACGGAGGAAGTACTACTTACATACATACATTAAACTATCTCTCGTAAGTCGTAACTTGTAAGTTACTTAGATACGTACGTTTAGATCGTTAGATACACTATTTAGAGTTATTAGATTATCTTACTTGTAAATTATCTTACTTGCAAATACAATATTGTATAATTGTGTTGAGTAATACAGTTTTGGATTGATAAGAGTTTACTTTATGTTGGTTGTGGTACCTTTTTTTATCTTACTCTTTGCGTATCATCTTGTTTGTTTGGTTGTGGACTTGTGGTACCTTTTTTTATCTTAATTTTTTGTGTATCATCTTGTAGTTCATGGAAATCCGACGAGAACATCACAGTCTCTAGTCGATTAAACATAAGACACATAGTCCCCCTCGTTTGATCTCATTAAGTTTCTAGATAAACTTGTTTAAGTTACTAGATACATAATGTTAGCTTGCTAGATACACTCGTATAAGTTTCTAGATACGTATCTTAGCTTTAGCTAATTAAATACTCCGTACATTACTTTAAGTTAATAAATACATAACTTTAACTAACTGGATACATTCTTTTATCTTGCTAGATACACATCTCTAACATGCTAGATACATTCATATACATTGCTAGATACATGTGTTTAGCTTGTTAGATACCCTTTTTATGTTACTAGATACATATGTTAAGCTTGTTAGATGCACATTTTGAATTGTAAGATACATATCTTTAGCTAGATAAAATTACTCGTTTAAGTTTCTAGATACATACATGTAGTTAGCTAGATACACTTCTGTAAGTTGCTAGATACATTTGTTTAAGTTTCCAGATACATACCTCTAATTAGCTAGATACACTTCTTTATGTTGTTAAATACAAAACTCTAACTAACTAGATACATATCCTTAAATTACTAGATACATACCCTTACATTGCAAGATACATATGATGAAGTTATGTTGCGGGATACACTTATTTAAGTTACTAGATACATACATTTAGCTTGCTAGATACACTCTTTTAAGTTACTAGATATAGTCTTTTAAGTAATTAGATACATACCTTCAGCTTGCTAGATACACTCCTTTAAGTTACTAGATACATAACTTTACTTAGCTAGATACACTTCTTTAAATTACTAGATACATACCATTATCCTGTTAGATACACTTCTTTAAGTTATTAGATACATACCTCCAGTTAGCTAGATATTCTACTTTAATTTACTAGATAAATACCTGTAGCTTGCTATATACACTCCATCAATAAAACTGAAAATAGTAGTCATCTCAAAATCGAATGAGAACAAGTAAATGTGACGCTGAATTCGTATGATAATGTACGACAAAATGGACTTGTCAAACGAGTCAGACCGGTGAGATTAGAATTTTTCAAAGGTAGCCAGGATTTCATCAATGAATTCAAACAACTTTATTACTGAATCCAATTCAAACGGCTTTATTACTGAATACGAATACAATACTATGCACCTTAATGCATTACAAGGTTCATTCTCATGTCAACATTATACATGAATGCAATAATCCTTCACTGATTATATAAAAGCTAGCGGATAGACGATTATTAAAACATTACCATACACAAATCCTACTGCTGTTGAATTAAAAATCATCAAAACTTTAAATGAGAAATCCTAATTACCCATCGGCGCCGATCAATCGACTTCATCACCATTGATGATGTCAATTCCTTAATCAAACAATGACAGCCTATGCTTCATCCTTCACAAACCTTTATCACCTTCACTTTCCACCCTTAAATCGATTGGGCCACCTCAAAAAAACTACTGCCATCTTCACCATTGACTATCTCGATACGGGCAATGATGAGGACATGCCAGAAGGAAAAGGAGAGATGAATAAGAATGGCGTCGGCGATAATGGCCTTGTAGATACGCCGGAGATATCTATGTCGGTGCTAAAAACAAAATAGAATTTAAAAGAAACAGTTGCTTTGATGATTTGTTCGGAAGTTTTCGAGTAAGAAGACGCCCTCACCGGTTGCAATCGACTCCGACGGTGCTCGTGGTGGTGGAGGTTACTTCGCGCGGCGGCAGTCGAGTGTGGATGGAATGAAAAACGTTGATAACGTGGTACTCGCCGGAGGTTAGTGGTGTGGTGGTGGTGGTGGTGGTGGTGGTCAGGTGACTAGTGTGGTGGTAGTAGTAGATGGTGGGCTGGTGGTAGCCCATAGATGGTGGATACTGGATACACGCATTAGTCCCTTACTTATCCAGATAGTTCGTACAGTTCGCACCGAACTCTAGTTCGCATGGGAACCCGCCCCTATATATATATATATATATATATATATATATAGAGGTAAGATCCGTTGAGTCCACTCATATATTTGAGTCCGTGAGTCCTAATAGGAGTCGTTGGATCTGAAAAATATGAAGTGTTGAGATTGAGCCACGTTAGTCTCAATTAGAGCCAAATAAACAAGCAGGAAACTTTACCAAATCCTGTTTACTTTCTCTCTCTAAAATTTACCAAAATCAACAGATAAAAATATTCCTAAAAAGCTTACCAAATCCTCTTTAAATCTCACCAAAAATTTGCAAAACATGCATTAAATTCAATTAGATTTCAACCTTTTAGGTTAATTCGTTCACTGCATTGAGTAATCTCACTAGATTTTCTTCCAAAATCATACAGGTACTTTCGTTTCTCAATTTTTTAATTTCTGCGATTTTTTAGTATAAATTTCCTTAATTAAATTGATTATGTATGTTGTTTTTGTTCGAAATTATTGTATCAATGTTGATTTATATTAATTTAATAGGATTACATCATAACTATCAAACGAATTGACGATTGATTTGTGGTATTTTCATGTTGTTGCTTTAAATTTCTAAATACTTAGTTGTACATGATTTTAAACGATATTTGGTGATTGTATCGACATATTCAACTAATAGTATTATCGATTGTAGTTGTAATTGTTTATTATAAGTTTTTAATTGCAAAACCTAGGATTTAATTTAGTTTAGTTCTAACAAACTAGGGTTTCATATTACGAAATTGAATTTGTTTGACCTTTTAGTTAAGAAATTGATTGTTAGTGTTTAGTTAATGAGATATGTAGATCTACATGTTGACATTATTAATGAAAAGGTTGTGATACTGTTTTTTGTATATGTGATATTGAATGTGAAGATTAGTGTTGTTTAAATTTCATAAAGTTGTGATACATGTTTACTTCTGACAAATTAGGGTTCATATTGCGAAATTGAATTTGTTTGACAGAGAAATTGATAGGTAGTACTCACTAATTGAGTGATGTAGATATACATATTAATTTTAAAGCACATTACATTATCTTTTTAATGTCTCGTTACACTGACAAAATTGTGATATTGTTATTAGTAATGTGTGATATTGAATGGCAGCATCAGTGATATTTAATCACCATAATTTTGACATGGTAACTAGATTAACACAAATAAAATGATATATTATGTTTTGAACTAGTAATATTGTGACATTTTGTTTTACGGTACGTGCAAATTTTATGATTCAACAAATATGTTATGGTTGATTAACACTAAACTTCAAAAATTCTACTGAAATTTATTAATGAAATGAGTGCGTTAAAACATGGTGGTTAGTTGATTTTGGGGAACTTGATATCAATTTCTTGTTTTTGGCGACTTATCCTCGGGTATATGCTTTGACTGAGTTCACTAACTAGTTTGGGTCATTTGTTAAGTTAGGTCTTTTTGTGAAGCTTGCATTTGTTCTTGATGCGGCGCTTAGTGTTGGACATATTCTTGTTGAGCATTTTGCATCAATGTTATTTTTTATTGGGTTTTTCAAATTTGTCTGTAACGTCTTTGTACAGTTGCCTTAATTTTAGGAAATTATTACCCAACATGAATTTTATGTGTAACTTTTCATCACCAAGAAGGATAATATTGAGTTACCCATGTTTCGTTACTCTCTAAGAACAAGTTTAAATGAATTAATCTGAAAAATGGTTCTAGAATGATACTAGAAACCAAATAAAATAATGATTTAAACTATACTAACTGTTGTTTATTTGCGTTTGATTTATAGACGATCTGATTATGGACAAGATGATGCTGACCAAGAAGAAGATCCCCAAAAGGATGGGTAAAGACCGTTGCAAGTTGTAGAAGTAGAGTTAGAGAAAACAATTAAAATGACTAATAGGAATATGTTGACAGAAAACTTTAATTAAAAGTGCATTGATGTAAAGTTGGTAGAATAAGTAATCTAATGTAAGTAGTAGTTGTCAAAACCTAGTATTGTCGTCGTAATTTTGTAATATTGTCTAAGATCAGTAATAATATCGTGTCTTGTATTTAGTGATATTGTTTCTTAATATCACGAAATTGGAAGAGCGTAATCAATCTTTTTATTTGTGATATTGTTTTGAGTGAATTGTGATATTCTTTGGTAATGGTTGTGATACTTCATTTATCATAAGACTTCAAAAGTCAGTCCAATAGATATATTGCATATGGTGATATTGGAGCTGGCAAAATTGTGATATTGTTAATGGCAGAGGGTGATATTGTTAATCACATCGTATGATATTGTCAATCACTTCATGTGATATGGGTTCTTATAACATGTGATATTGTTTCTAATAACGTGTGACATTGTTTCTAATAAATTGCCAAATAATTACTAATAAATTGCAATACTTCTAAATTTATAAGGTGTATATTAAAAAGTGGTGAAAACATAATACAAATGGCAAATGTTGATAAAACTATTTTATTGGTACTAAGATACATTGATATTTTTTCTAGCAAGTTGTACAACTTGGCCGGTAGAGAGACATATTGTTGGCCAAAAATGTAGAAAAAATACAAAATTGTAACCGTTTGGAACGATATTTATCAATACATAATTTGTCTTTATAAAAGAAATAACAAAAAAAACAGGATGATTTGCTTAGTTGATGATGTACAATTATAAATTTCTTCAGCATCAACACAAACTCTTAACCAACCTCAGCAAGAGAAAAAATCTGCAAAAAGGAAAACAAAGAACAAAACATCATTTTAGTAGCATCTAAGACAAAAGAAAATATAGACATATATAAGTAAGGAACATAAATGTATGTTGTTAGAAAAATCACTAACTTGGAGACATATGACTTGATCATTGTCTCCTCTCATTAATAATTAAATGTAGTTTAAACTGTGATATTGTTAAGAATAACATGTGATATTGTTAAGAATGACATGTGATACTCTTAAAAAATAACGTGTGATACTCTTAAAAATAACGTGTGATATTAATTTACAGTAATTAGTTAAACATCAATTAATTACAATATATTTCAGCATGTGATATTTTTAAGAATATCGTCTGATATTAATTCACATTAACTAGGTAAACAATAAAAAAAATTTACAAAAGGAAAAATAACAAAGATAAAGCATACTTTTATGAAAACTTGATAAAAATACAAATCTTAACATAAATCATGCTAAATAAAAGTGAATACACAAACAAAAATAGAAGAATAAAATGAGATGATAAGAATACATCGATTAAATCAATATATGAATCATAAAAACGCAAAAAGATGAAATAAAACAAAAATAATAATAATGATGATCCTTAACATACATAAAGAGATGATAAGAAGACATCAATTAAAATGAAAAGAGATGATACATCAATTAAAACGAAAATCAAAATAATGATAATAAAAGCATACCTAGGTACATATAATTCAAATAAAAACAATAACGAATTTAAAATTTCTAATAAAAAGAAGAGTGAATAATACCTGACATTGCAATTCTAAATA
The DNA here is from genome assembly GCA_022085475.1 of Heliosperma pusillum. Taxonomy (NCBI): domain Eukaryota; kingdom Viridiplantae; phylum Streptophyta; class Magnoliopsida; order Caryophyllales; family Caryophyllaceae; genus Heliosperma; species Heliosperma pusillum. The sequence goes on along the minus strand of JAIUZE010002897.1, from coordinate 130,175 downwards.
TGATGAAGAAAATCAAATGTTATCTCTTACTTGAGAAGAAACGAATTGACAGGGAAAAGTTAGGTTAGAAGTTAGGAAAAGGAGCACAAAATAAGAAAAGAGAGAGAAGAGAGAGAAAGTGAATGAAAAAACTGAAAGAATGACTTCCTATGAAGGTATATATATCAAGTTGGTGAATGTCGAAAATACCCTTACTATATCTCAGCCATTCGATCTCCTTGATCTAATGGTTGAGATTAGGACTCATGGACTCAAATAGTTAGGGTGGACTCATGTGATCCTAATTCTATATATATATATATATATATATATATATATAGAGGCAAGATCCGGTGAGTCCACCTAAATATTTGAGTCTGTGAGTCCAGCTATACAATATCACACAATATACAAAACAATATCACTGGTTATACTAAACAATATCACGAAAAAAAAACAGCATAAAAGGGTTAAAAATATTTTATGTCTTACTACTCGCCGTTGACGACCACTACCCACCCACCAATACCGATGACAATCCAAGCATATAGATGACACAAACAAACATTTATCCACCATTGCCATCACCCATTATTTATCCAATGTTTTATTTACAATCTCCATATTCCTCCACCCATACACATTACTCATACTCGGAGCTCACACCACAACCAATCACAATAAAAACTTTAATTGTCATGTCTAAATTTGTGGTCTCGTCGTTGGTTATGAAAAAGAATGCCGGAGGCAAAGATGCAAAGTAGAGAAGAAATAGGATAAAAGAAGCTAAATACAATAAACTCCGGTATTCTATATATATACTATACACATACACTTGTATAACGGTATTGATTTGACTTCTATGACTTCGTTTGTAGAAAGTTGAGGCAGGAAGCGGAAAAAGAAAGAGCACAGGTAAGTGATGTCATTTCTCAAGACGGGAGGTGACAAGTAGCAATCAAGCTTCAAGTGTCGACCCACCGTAATTCCGTAAACAAATAAAATGATACCCAACAAGGGCGTTTTCAGATCAAGAATACTTAAAAACTCAGTGTATTTGTGAACATATGTAACCAACTAACTAATACAAGAAAGTTAGTTAGGAGAAAGTTGGTTAAGACTAGCTAGCTAACTAACTATATAAACACTACTTCATAATAGCTAAAGATATACGTTTGACATAACAAACATAACAGAAATATTATTTCTCTCTCTATAGCTCTTCTCTCACTACTTCTTTACATTCATCATCAATCATCCTGTAATGGAGATCTTCATCATCAACAGCTTAGTTTAACATGGTATCAGGAAGGGTTAGTTCTTGATTCAAATTCCGCGTTTTTTTTCATTCTCTGATAATCAATTACGGTATACTTCAAATTTTTAGTTCAATTTCTTCCAATTATTTGAACTATATTGATAATCATGCCTGAAAATACTGAGAGTTCTGTAGAAATTACAAATAGTTAATCTTTTATGGATGATCCTCTGTTCCTTTCTTCAACTGATCAACCAAATATGAGATTGATTGATTTTAATTTCACTGGATCAAATTTCTTGTCATGAAAAAGAGAAACGTATGTTGCTCTTATATCTAAGAACAAAGAAGGGTTTATTGATGGTTCTTTTAAAGTTCCTGAGAAAGCTGATAAACGCTTTCACCAATGGATAAGATGTGATTTGTTGGTAAAAAGATGGATGACAAACTCAATTGATTCTGAAATAAAGGAAGCCTTTTCATATGTTAATTCAGCTAAGGAATTGTGGGATGAATTGCTTGAACGGTATGGAGAAACAAATGCTGTAGAAATATATCAGTTAAGAAAGGAATTAGGGAATATCTCACAATCTAACACATCTTTAGTTGAATATTACAATTGTATGAAACGTACGTGGGAGAATTTGGATTGTCTTGATCCAATTCATGTTTGTTCGTGTGGAGCAATGAAATCTTGTTCATGTCAATTGTTAAAAAGAATCTTGGATAAGGATACATCTAACAAGTTAATACAGTTTCTTATGGGATTGAATAGTGGTTATGAGCAAGTAAAAACCAATATTCTAACCATGGAACCTCTCCCTCCTTTAAACAAGGCCATGTCCTTACTGCAAAAGGTTGAGAGACAGAAACAAATTTCAGATGCTGTTGATGTGCTAGCTGAAGCAAATGCATATGCAGTTTATTCTGATCCCATTAATCCTGCTGCCAAGAAATCTAAAACAGATGTTGAGTCAGGTGTTTCAGGTGTCGAGAAATGCACTCATTGTACCAAGGAAGGACATACAATTGAGACATGTTATAGACTACAGACTTGTACCATATGTGGCAAGAAAGGGCATGTTAAAAACATCTGTAGATGGAACCCTGACAAGGCTGGCAGAGGTAGAGGGAGATCTGGTTTTAGGGGAGGTTTTAGAAGGATGGCAAATCATGCTGATATGGTATATGATGAGTATGAGAATCCTCTTGATGATTATTATCCAGGACATGGTCAAAGTTCAACCAATCATTCAGCTAATCAGGCCATTTTTGATGATCATATGGTGGATAATATTGTGGATTCTGTTATGCAGAAGGTTATAAAGAATTTTGAGGAAAAATCTGTGTCTGCACCAGTCCTATCTTCAGCTAATTTTGAAGGTAAAATTTTATGTTCCAAGGCAAATGCTGTTAATACTGGTAATATCAGTCATGACTGGATCATAGACACAGGTGCCTCTGATCATATGACCTCAAATATTGATTTACTTATTAATGTACAAACCTTACACAAACCTGTGTTGGTTGTCCTGCCTGATGGTGGCATTAAGGTTGTTCACCAGATGGGTACAGCTTTTCTGACACCTACAGTCTTACTATACAATGTGCTGGTTGTTCATGGATTCAGACAGAATCTACTTTCAGTTGGAAAATTGGTGGAATCTTCTAAGCTAATAGCTAAAATTGACTCCTATCACTGTATATTCCAGGACCCTTCAAGTAGGAGTATTGTCACAAGGGCAAGGAAGGTGGGAGATCTATACAGGCTAAGCACAATTATTCCAAGGAGAACAAAAGCAGCTGCTGTAATGCCTGCAAGAAGAACTACAACTAGTTCAGTTAATAGTATTTCTGTGTTGGAAAGTAATCTCCTCCATGCTAGATTAGGGCATAGTTCTGTTGACAAACTTAGGCATGTATTTGGCTTTAATAACAAGGTTTTCTCAGATTTCCATTGTAATACATGTTCTCTTGCTAAACATCACAATTTACCCTTTCAAAGAAGTACGTCACATGCTCTTTATCCTTTCCAGTTATTGCATGCTGATTTATGGGGACCATAGAAGACTAGGTCTTTGAATGGGGCTTCATATTTTCTTACTTTAGTGGATGATTTTTCAAGGAACACCTGGACCTTTCTTATGCAAAATAAGATGCAGGCACCAGCACTGATAAAACTGTTTATCACACAAATAGAGACTCAATTTGAGTGTTCTCTGAAGGTTTTTAGAAGTGACAATGGCACTGAATTCTTACAGTCCCAATGTCACAGTTTGTTTGCTGAGAAAGGTGTTATACATCAAACAAGTATGGCAGGTAACCCTCAACAGAATGGTCGAGTTGAAAGGAAGCATAGACACCTTATTGAAACAGCGAGAGCACTAAGGTTAGGTGCTAATTTGCCAATTCATTTCTGGGGTGACTGTGTCTTAACAGCCACTTATCTAATAAACAAAATGCCAACACCTATTCTTCAATGGAAGACACCATATGAGTGTTTATTTAAACAAAAACCCTCTTATGATGAGTTAAGAGCTTTTGGATCCTTGTGCTTTGCAAGCATGCCTATTACTTTTAAGGACAAGTTTGCTTCAATGGCCAGGAGATGTATAATGATAGGCTATCCTTTTGGGCAAAAAGGATATAAACTTTATGACTTGGACAATCATAAATGTTTTACAAGTCGAGATGTAGTTTTCAGGGAAACTGAGTTTCCTTACATGGTACAAGAGGGTGTTATCTCATCCCCTAATTCTGCTTTTGATGAACCCTTAGCAGTCATAAATCCTGCTTCATCTCAGGTTATACAACATCACAGACCTACAACACCAGGACAACAAGACAATGATACTTTTGTTTTGCCTATTCAGAATTCCACAGCTCATGATTCTTCTGGTAATGAAGCACATGAGACTACTGTTCAGGATGATCACAGGGATGATCACAGGCTTGAAATTCCAAGAAGCAGGCCTGTAAATTCTGGCAATAATACTGTTCAGCAAATTAGAAGGTCAGATAGGCCTAGGGTTCTATCTTCTAGATTGAGAGATTATCAATGCAAGCTTGGGCCTTCTAGCTCCTCATTTGCTGACACAAAGCAGTCATCCTGTTTTCAAACTCAGATACTCAAGGATTTAAGTGACTTTGATCCTTCTTATGTCTCATCTTTGTCCAATGTTATTTCTCATCCTGAGCCATATACCTATAGACAAGCAATTAAGGATGAAAAATGGGTTGCTGCAATGCACCTAGAGCTGAAGGCACTAGAGGATGCAAACACATGGGAACTAACACAGTTGCCTAAAGGGAGGAAACCAATTGGCTGTAAGTGGGTTTACAAAATCAAACATAATTCTGATGGCACAGTAGAAAGATATAAGGCCAGGTTAGTGGCAAAGGGGTTCACCCAGGTGAAAGATCAAGATTACACAGAAACTTTCTCACCTGTTGCTAAATTTTCTACTGTTAGATCACTACTTGCTATTGCTTCTACTAAATCTTGGCCTATTCACCAACTAGATATCAACAATGCCTTTTTACATGGATATATAAGTGAGGAAGTGTATATGACCCCTCCTGAAGAATATACAAAGGCCACACAAGGACAGGTGTGTAAACTGAAGAGATCCTTATATGGACTAAAACAGGCCTCTAAGCAATGGAATTTGGAACTTATTAAGCATCTTCTAAGTTTAGGCTTTCAACAATCCAAACAGGATTACTCAATGTTTCTAAGACATCAGCAAGATTCTTTCATTCTGATATTAGTCTATGTTGATGATGTTCTTATCACTGGAACAGCTGAAGGTCTCATTCATCAGGTTAAGCAAAGTCTACATCAAAAGTTTACCATCAAAGACCTAGGGTATGTAAGGTATTTTCTAGGTTTAGAGATAGCCAGAAATCAAACAGGGTTATTACTAAATCAAAGAAAATACATACTCGATATTGTCAAGGATATAGGTGTAGAGACTTGCAAAGATACAGAGTTTCCTATGCCTAGAGGACTGCAATTAAGCATTGATCAGGGTGAATTATTACTTGATCCAGAAGTGTATAGAAGACTAGTTGGCAGGCTTTTGTACCTCAATCTTACAAGACCTGATATTTCATACTCTGTCCAGAATTTAAGTTAGTTTCTATCACAACCAAGGATGCCACATCTAACTGCTACTATTCATGTGGTGAAATATCTCAAGAGCACTGTTAATGTAGGCCTTTTCTATCCATCTGACTCCAGTCTCAGTCTCATAGCTTATAGTGATGCTGATTGGGCTTAGTGTGTGTTTAGTAATCGATCTCTTACAGGTTTTTGTGTCTTCTTGGGGAAGTCTTTAATATCATGGAAGACGAAGAAACAACAAACTGTCAGCAAAAGCTCGACAGAGGCTGAATACAGGAGTATGTCTCACACTACAGGGGAAATAGTTTGGTTGAAGGCATTACTTCAAGACATGTCTGTAGCTGTTCCTACCCCTATTCCACTCTTATGTGGTAATAGAGCAGCCCATCATATAGCCAATAACCCCGTTTTCCATGAAAGGACAAAACATTTAAATGTAGACTGTCATTTCGTGAGGGATAAGCAACACGAAGGGCTACTGTTAACTCAACATGTTAGTTCTTCATTGCAAGTTGCAGATATCATGACAAAACCACTGGGAGGTGCACAGCATAAAAGTCTCTGTCTCAAGCTTGGCCTACAAAGTTTTGCATCATAGTCCAGCTTGAGGGGGGGCTGTGAACATATGTAACCAACTAACTAATACAAGAAAGTTAGTTAGGAGAAAGTTAGTTAAGACTAGTTAGCTAACTAACTATATAAACACTACTTCATGATAGCTAAAGATATACGTTTGACATAACAAACATAACAGAAATATTATTTCTCTCTCTATAGCTCTTCTCTCACTACTTCTTTACATTCATCATCAATCATCCTGTAATGGAGATCTTCATCATCAACAGCTTAGTTTAACAGTATTAAATTTGTTAAACATTTGTTCAATTTTCACTATTTATAATTTGTGATACTTTATTCTTAGTGTTTTTATTCACCATTGTGAGTGTGTGATGTACAACTGTTTTGTTTTAAATAATAACACTGTACCATGAGTAGTAGGAGTTAATAATTTTTGTGCTCACAATGATAATGTACTTACATATAGAAAAGATGATCAAATTATAATCATGTCATCAATTTCGCCGAGTTTGTAGGACATTTTCATACTTGTTAATCAAGCATTAGCCATAAATTTTTGTATTACCTCTACAAGCCGAAGATAAAAAAAATAGAACATTGCCTCTACAAAAAGAAACATTGACGAGGAGAATTTGGCGGACCGGACGTGACGCAGAGGTTTATCGACGAGAATGGATTGGAATTAGTAGTGAGGTCTCAAGAGATGAAAGATAAGGGTATGATATTCAAGATGATTGGAAATTAACTATGTTATTTTCGACATTGTTTTGAGATGATGAATATGGAGGTGTTTTAAGAGTAACCTGTTTCTTAGAAATTAAAGAGATGGGTGAGGGGAGTGTGTGAGTGACGTGAGGTAGAATGAAATGTAGCAGATGAAATAGTGTAAAACATAGAATGTAAAAAATAAAGAGTGTAGATGTAGAGATGTAGAGATGTAGAGATGTAGACATGTAGAGATGTAGAGATGTAGATAAAGAGGTCATTGTTTCTGGGATAAGTCTACTAGTGGCAACGACCATTTGGTAGTTTGGTACTAACTACTCCATGCAACAACCATATGGCACTAAGTACTAACTACTCTACGCAATAACGGTCAGTCAACTTACTAAAAACATTAAGTTCATAATTATGTCAATGAAAATATTAAATATGATTCAAATATTAAATTAAAATATATGTTTTACTTTTTTTTTTTAAAAAAATTGATTGATAAAAAAAATCGAAAAAAAAGGCGTTAGAGACTACTTCTTGACCTGTATTCTGACCGTAACCAGACCCGTGACCCGTATATGACGCGACCCATATTTGACCTGACCTATATTATGACCTGACTCGTATGAACCGACCCGTTTGACAGGTCTAGTTAGTTCCATCAAGAGTAGTGACTAAGGTTTTTTAGATTTGTATATGGTATCATTTTTGCTACCTTCAACTAAAAATCCTTTTTTTTATAGTATTAATGTGGAATAATTTTAGGGTTTAGTCTATATCATCTTACTTTAATTTAAGAGGCCTATCTCCCGTAATTCTCGGCTTCAAATGGGTCGACCCGAGTTGTGACAACCCTCGAGAAAGCGGAAAAGAAACAAGTTAAGTGCGGAAATATGGAGTTTTAAAACTTTTTACATGCCAAACAACACGAGGAATGTCAAACTAAAACAACATAAGTACGAAATCGATGTAATGAGTACAACCGGGAGCTAAAGTCCCTCAAATAAAGTCTAGTGAGTCTAGAAATAGCTAAAGTAATCGATAAGGTCCACGTCATGATCGAGGATCGATAGCTCACTCAAAGGAACCCCAAAAGAAAGCAACATCAATACATGTTCATTCATAAAACATGAATGCAACATATACTTGAGAAGGTAGGGACTCGTCACACAAACCAAATCAAGTCATCCAAACAATGAAAATATCCTAAATGCCACGTGCTCACATACAAACACAAGGACATAGCTCTCACGGTAAATGACAAGCACTAGTATCATGTACATAGCAAGTATGATAAAACACGTCCACGGGATAAACATTTCCGAGAACCATATATGATAAACATTTCGTACATGTAAGACTCATTTCCTCCCGCTAGGACGACGATAATAATATGGTCCTAGTCTAAACCTGGCCAGACTCTCAAAATGAACATGTTCCGATTCGACATGAGATAAACATTTCGCATCCAAGACTCGATCAGCATAAAGGACGTCGAGTATCCCAATTCGGCTAAACTACACGAAAAACGAGGAAAGAGCACAAGAATCATAGACAAGCAAGTACGCTACATGCAATGACACCACCTCGCAAGGATACAACATTTGACGGTCGGGTCGACCAACGCATTGCGTTCGCCTCCTAACAACGTTGTCATATCCCCACTAAACAAATGCACAAGCATCAAGGACACACATCATCGCTCCGACATTTCAGTCTAACGAGTATGAAGGTGTAGCCGGGAAATTAGAGTTCAAAGCACCCAACGAGCAGTGCTCAAATCATTACGTAAGGCAAAACCGACTCAAAGGGGGAAGATACTAAAAAACCGTCAACAAACATGTGATAAAGGCATGTGAGATATTATATATTCTAAACATGAATATTTAATTTCATTAAGTTGGTTTATAAGCTAAACAAACACTATAAACTGTCACAAGCGATAATATATGAAAGGAAGAAACAAAGGGGAAGTCAGGGAGTTGCAGCCGGCCTAGGGGAACGGCGGCCGGCCAACCGACTAGCACCACCACCCGGCTGGGACTCACGCTAGTCAAAATTCACCAATTCAATTTTACAATGACAACAATCCGACGACTCCCAGCCGGGGGTAGGGGCGGCGGCCGACCACCCGGCAGGGGCCACCACGCACGAAAAACACTAAAGCAACAACAACAACATCAATTCCTTTACTACCCATTTATTCCTATCATTATTTATCATAATCAAACTACATTGAATGAAACATAATCATATCCAATCATTACATGTGGTCATTTAAGACATCATAAGACAACATTTATCACCAAACACAAGTTTAACAATAATAAATGAATGAATCCAACAACACAAATGTAACTTTGTATAAGATTAGCATAAATTAAGCATATGAGATGGATTAAACATATAAATGAGTAGTAAACACACATTCATATGAACCTAACACAAGGAACTCATCTTTTCAAGACAAATACTACTTTAACATGTAAGGCACATAATAGTGATATCGAGTAACCATTCACCATTACCTTTTAGCTCTTCAATAGTCTTCTTCTTCTTCCACCAAGAAATAATCCTTGTCGGGATCTTGAAGGTCTCCTCCTACAAAATTAGTCATAAAAGATGAACAATTTCATCTTGGAAAAAGATGAGAAAATGAAAGTGAGCAAGATTGGACTTTTCTTACCTTAAAAGAAAGAGAGGAAGAAAAGAGAAAGAATGAGATAAAACTAAGAGCTTTGAGTGAGAATTGAGTGAGATATGGTAGTTTGAAGCTTGAAGGGTTCAAGCCTCAACAATGGTGAGAGAGAGGTTAAGGTTTTGGGTTTGGGTTTGGTGAGAATGAAGAGATGAAATGTTTGCTGAAAAGTCAGAGTGGAAAGTGAATATGGGTCAAGTCTTTAGGTGAGTGGAAAAGTCATAGGCCCAATGTTCAATACAAGGCCTAACTCACATGAAATTCCGAGTAGAACCCAAATACGGGATTTGATTCGCTAGATTAGACACGGATTTTACCCAACTAACTAAATTCTAATCTAAAGCTAAAATTAAAACTAACTAATAATATAATATTATTAAATTATAAATACTAAAATCGCGGGTGTTACACGATTGAAGAGAAATACACATACAAAATTAAGATGGAAAATTAGATCTCCAAATTTTCAGACGGGATTAAAGCTACTTATAGAATGTAATAGTTGTATAGAATGGAACGTAAGATCCTCGTTGTAGCAAGAAAAGTAACAAACCTCTTAAACTCAAACCAAAATGAAACTTTCGAAATTAATATTTAAACATGCGTAGCGAGAGCATAACTGGTAAATAGACGTCTCAAACACCAAGTTAAGCATTATATCATACACAAAACATACATAAAATAGGGTAAACCTATTTTCAAACTTGTAAAATTTGGAACTAGTAAACACATATAATATTTTTTAATTGAAAATATCAGTGTGTACTAAAATACTTAAAAAACTTACAAAAATAAGACATGAAATCCTCCAAAGATTATTAAGAAATAACAAAAGAATGCGATGGATGACAGAGGAAAAACTAGCTCCTAATAAATAAACAGGTGAGTCCAAGATACTATATCTAGTTATTCAACTTAATAATTTCATTATTCTCAAGATAACACAACTATAATTCAAGCCACAAGTACCCCGATAACAAATCCTAAGAAAATTAGCAGGCTGTACATACCTGCATATGTCGATACTGTCATTTATAAGACTCCAGCCAAATTGAACATCCGATGATGAGAGGACAAAATGTGAAATCAAATCGATACCGTTAGAATAATGTGAAATCAAATCGACACCGTTAGAATAATCGACACTGATACTGACAACTCCCCAACACCCCTATGCATAGTGTCACGGTCCGGTACTTTTGCCAAACCGTGGTGCGCACCCTGGCCCTACTCTTAGGCAAGAATGCAAGCAACGAAGGGACTCGTACTAGTGAGGGATCGTCCACTAGCACTTTACTCGGGACTCGGGGTGTGTGTCGGGAATCCTAGTCACGATTATCAACGTTCCGACACACGAAAGCAATAAAAGTAAGCAATACTATTATTGAAAGCAAGAGACAAGCAATATCAAGCTTAAAGATGAGAAGTGATTTTGATTGACTAGCACCTCTCATAGAGGCTTATTTGATAGTTTCATTCTCATAGAAGTAAACATTACAAGTGCAGAATAGCGATACGTTTTCTAAAAGCCTAAAAACGTATCTTAAACATAAAACTAAGCTCCAAGATTCGACACGCAGGAAATAATCTTGGAGTACTACATGAATATAAAAACAATAATGAAAATACATAAAAGCATGAAAGAAATCTAAGAGGTCGAAGAGAGCGGACCGCGCGTGCAAACATGGTTGATTTGGCGGGTCCTTACACTCTCCCCCACTTAATCTGTTTCCGCCCTCGGCAACACTTCATTCTTCAGTTCAGCTCCAGTGAGACTCCCTCGTTGAGTGGAGGTTATCTCTGTCATGTTGGGGATGGACTTTCTCGTGGCTTCAACTCCCTTGTTCAGTGAAGGTTGTTGATCTTTACTCAGCAAAAATGTTGGGTCTCTCGTTATTTCAAGCAGAAACTAAATCTCCTTCACATAGAGTCTCCCAAACATCACTTCTTCCACGTTCGTCTCTTGGCATTGACTGGTCTGGAAAGTCCATGTCCTCGTCCCCTGAGAAGACACTTCACAAGCTCTTTCCGGATGGTCACCCCCACGCCTTCTCGTCTTGTCTTCGACCACTTTGGTACCTGTAGTCACAGACAAGTTAGTTTTGCAAAACGCCAAATCCGCATTTTGGCGCGGCCCTCTGATGGTACGAGGCCTTCTTAACTAGGTCAGCTAGCCCTCACTCCAGGACGTCGAATCAACACTTCGACGCGGCCCCCTAATGTTGCGAGGCCTTCTTCTTTGAGTCTTCCGACCCTCAATGTCCACCCCATTTCGGAAAGGTAGACTCTCATCTCGTCTCCCAGGCCACTTAGCAGCGTAGTTAGCCTGGTTGGATGCGCGCACCCGCGTATCCTTCTTCAAAATCGTGGAGTTCTCGCAAGTTGATGCCCCTCGCATCGGCGTTGGTATCACCCGCATTGCCGACATTCGAGGTCTTTCCTTGACATCGTCCCCATCCACGGTATTGACCACATACAAACCCATCAACAACATTGATCTGTCACTCGGTTTCAACACTGATGATGCTTTCTGGAAGAATTGCATCCCAAGTACTAACTTGAAGTCATCTAACGGGATGGTGGTGAAGTCGAGCTCCCCTACCCACTCACCCACTTGAACCGCTACCTTCTTAGCCAATCCTTGGATATTTCTCATCTTCCCATTCACAGGCTTCAAGCATCCCTTTCCTTTACTAAGAACAAGCTCTAAGAGCTTGAAATCGGATTGTCTAAGGTAGAAATCTCGAGTTTCTTGACTTGGTTTTAAGGGTTCTTGTTTGTTGTTCTAGTACAACAATAAAAAAGAGATTAAGGATAGTCTAGGTGCAACTTATAGGAGGGTTCCTACTCTTGGAGCTTTGGAAAGTCATCCTAATTATCTAGCTCAAGAACAAGTACAAGAAGGTGTCTTGTACTTGTGCCCATATCCGAATAACACTCAATGTGAGGAACATTTTCTTCTTCTATTTAAATTTAAATAGTATGCATGTAACTAGATCTTGAGAACTAATTAAAGAGTTAATTAGTTAATCATAAGAAGAGTCTTATGAGTAGGTATATGAACCTAACAATTGGTATCAGAGCATAGGATGTTGCATGTAATCGGTTTTATGAAGTTTTTACGAGTTATGGTAACAAAATAAAACTAGAAAATTTGTGATTTATAAGATAAAGTCACGAAGAGCATGAAATACCTTCTGGTCCTAAAATTTTTTTAGGTCATTTTGATGATTTATGGAAGATTATTGCTTTATTTAATGATTTTTAGTTAAATAAATCCATTTTAATGAGTAAAATGAATTTTTATTTGCTAAAAATAGTTATAGTTCGAATCTGGCCATGAAATTTTAATATGATATCACATACATATTTTACCTACTGTATGTAAATTGGAGATAAATATGATTTATTTTGCATGATTTATGATTTTTAATAGTTAAAAAGGCATAAATAGTGATTATTTTGGCATAAATAGCTAAAATGAGTTTCTGGCTTGATAAAAGTTATCATATGTTTCATTAATATTGTACATATCAGATGTATAAGTTGAAAATCAATTTGATTAATTTTCGTGTGGTTTTAGTATTTTATTTGATAAAATCGATTAATAGCAACTATATTTTTCTCTAAAATGATTCGAAAATTTTTGACCCAAATTTTGACATGAAGATGTTCTTGGAAATGTTCCAGAATATAAAAAATTTCAATTTTCAAATTTATAAATTATTGTAATTTAATTTGGAATTGTTGCATAAAAGTTATGTTGATAAGGGTCAAAACCGAGTAATAATGCAAAACCAAGTTGAATTATTGTCAAATAATTAGTGGAGACTAATTTTTGAGTCCTAAAACAGTTAGGGTAATTAAATTGGACTTAAATTTGATTTAAGTATTAATTTGTGATTTTAATTGGTTATTATCACGCATTTCCATAAAACCGGGTTTATATACGATATAAGGTTATTAGGGCGATTTGGCACATTAATATTGCATGAGTTTACATATAATTATGCTGCATTTTGAATGAATGAATGTCATTATGATTTATGTAATTTTTGAATTATGTAATTTGTCTTAGTATGGCCTTAGTTTTTAATCGATATTACCCGAAATGTATGGGAATATTGATTCGGTTGTAATTTAATGTGATCTCGTATCACTTTTATTGTATTATTTAATTTTATTTTGCAAATGTATAATAGAATAGCCTTGTAATTTTATTATATCATTTGTAATCCCAGAGTTTCCTAAAGACGGTGCCATTTGGAAAGGCGTTCCAAAAGGAGACAATGTCCTTGGGAGGCGTGCACATGAAGTTCAAGGGACCAAGGAGTTGGTTTCCGAATTTGTAATAGTTAATTTGATTTTCTATTATTCTAGGAAGGCCATACTAGGAATTTATTTTATTGCTTGCATTTTATTTATATGTTACATGCATGCCAAATCGCCACTTAAACAACACATGCATTTTATCGAGTCAATCGACCGCGTCAATTATAATTATCGATAATTCACCTATTTAGTTCAATTAAAGGAGATAGATAATATAAATTGACTTGACCTCTATTTTTGTAATTGAGACTTAGCCTTAACAAATAGTAGAACCCATGAATCCCAATTTCGTAAGGAAGTAGGTTCGGCTCACCGAGGTGCTAAACTTATTACGTTGGGTAAGTGGGGCAATAAATTATTACTGAATCGAAATTTGGTTGAACTCAACGGAAAGATTAGGGTCCGTGGCCCATGTGTTCCGGGCTAAAGATGACAATAAAGTATTTCATCGACCAAGAATTCTAATTGTAGAATCGGTTAAAGAGTTAACCCACCAAATAATATTGATAAAGGCCGTGGAGTCCGTGGCTCACATAAACCCGAGTTAATATAGGATTTGGGTCTTGGAATCATTTATGTAATTGGATAGAGGTCATTATATAAATGCTAAACTTGTTTAAAATGTTTACAAGTATTTTAAAACGATAAATGTTGATGTTTCTTCCATTTTCTATTTTGTAATCAAACTTATTATTTATTCGCAATATCGGAAAACGATAACGAGGTTCGACCTCCCGCACCACAACTCACCATCGTATTATGGCTTAGATCCTTTATGGATCAATGCAAAATCGAAAAGAATTGTTCTAATTTCGCGAATTGGAATGGGCAACTTTGCCTTGCCACCTAAGGTGATGGTAAGCTTCGTTAACTCACCAAGACTTCTCCCAACGCTTCTAAATACAAGGTCAACTAACGCCGTAAAGGAGGCATATGAGACCTACCAAATAGAATCGGCCACGATCACTAATGTCATGATCTTCTCTATAGATGCCGAGCTTCAAAGGAATGTCATAAAGATGAATTCCACGTATGAGATCTACACTAAACTCGTGACTGTGTTTTCACGAGCTCTTAGGATCATTCAAAATGAAGTCGTTTCTTAATTTTTCGACCTTGAAGGATGGTCAATATTTTTGCTCCCACATACTCAAACAATTGATCATGTCGAGATACTTAAGTAGTAAGGAATTGCGATTCTCGAACAACTTATCATTGACCGCATACTCCACTCCCTAAACTGTATCAAAAGGTTTGTTAATTTTAGGGTGAACTTCAATATGCAAAACGTCACCACGACTCTACATCTGTTGCACAAATTGATTGTGCAAACCGAGCGTGATATGGGCTACCATGCTAGCATTAGCAAAGATGTTTTTGAACATCAAATGACAAAAACAAAGGGAAGTTCAAGAAGAGTGGACACAAAGGGAACAAGCCCACACCTTCTACGGACAAAGAAAGGCTATTGGGAATAGTTATTCTAAGTCTAAGAAGGGTGTCACCTCCAACGACAAGTGCCATTATTGTAATGGTATAGGCTCTTGGAAACGTAATTGCCCCATATATTTGGGAGAGATTAAGACTGGACGAGTTCTTCCAGTAAATAATAGTTCTCCCGGATGTTTATGTTATTGATATTAATCTCAACTTTGGTATTTGATAAGTGAATATTTTCATGATTTTAACCCCCAATTTAGCTCGGTTTTGTATGTCATTTGTGCTTTGTTAAGCCATTTTATGAGCTAATATCATCTTCTAGGCGAATTCCTATGTTCTAACCTGTTTTGTAGGGAAAGTGACGTTTCTACGCCATTTTCCTATATTCCTGAGCATTTGTCTAGAACCCGACGATTTGAAGAAGTAAGCTTGACCAAGTCAAAGGCATTTCAAGAAGGTTCACTTATTCAAAAGAAAGAAGAAGCAAAGACGATTTCGCAGTTGTCAGAAGATCGATCAGTTAGGCGAAGAAATCATCATTTTACATCAAACCCTATCAACAAACCCGACTCAAAAAGGTCAAGGGGGATAATGAAAGTCAAGTCATAGGCCAAGGGGAGATGAAACGAAAGTCAATGGACCAAGAACACTACATACCCCCGATCGGGTAAGTAGTGTACCCGATCGGGTATCCTTGGTGTTCTGAGCTTTTGCTTCGACTTCCTTTATTTTGTCCTATATGTTTAATGTATGACCCCTTCCCCAAGAAACCTACTGCTATATAAGAATGCCTTAGTCACCACATCTCAACACACTTCTCTACACACAACCCTAGATTAGAATTAGAAAACCCTAGCCTCCATTTTACATTTTTAGCGTCTTTAGTTTAGTTTTTTCTTTCTTTCTCCATTTTATAGTTTTAGTTTTAGATCTAGTTTTCTCTAGTCTAGTTTAGTTATAAGTTTCCTTCAATTGTAATTGTTCTACTTGTAGTTTTAGATCTAGTTTTCTCTAGTCTAGTTTAGTTATAACCACATCTAGTTTTCTTTCTTTCTTCAATTGTAATTTTCCTATTCAAGTTCCTA
The DNA here is from genome assembly GCA_022085475.1 of Heliosperma pusillum. NCBI lineage: Eukaryota > Viridiplantae > Streptophyta > Magnoliopsida > Caryophyllales > Caryophyllaceae > Heliosperma > Heliosperma pusillum. The sequence continues at coordinate 113,964 of JAIUZE010002897.1, read as the reverse complement.
TTCCATTTCAATCTTTGCTCATCCTTTCCGGTAATCCTTATTCTTGTTTTTACATTATAGTTTCATTTTCTTTTAGTATTTCCTTTATCATGTTTACCATTCTTAGTTTTATAATCTTAGTTTCCCTTTCATTGTTAATCATGCATAAGTAATCTTTGTTCTAGGGGAAGGGTTAACATGTCTAATTAATTTATAAGTATAAATTGATTCCGGGTAGAATTGTTTTAGTTGTCTCTATTTCTTGTTTGATTCTCATGATAAACTTTGATTTAAGGCCTTAATCAATTGTTTATACTTGTCAATTTCCGTCTCAAGGGCGAGAGTCGAGATGAAAATTAAAGGACTGGCAAGAATAGTTTAATGACCTAGCAAGGCTGAAAAGACGTTAGGACCCGTTAAAAAGTCGGTATGAATCCGAAAGGAATATACCATTTAAAGACTTGGACAACTATGATTTTTCTAAACCCGTAATCAACTTTGCTTTTAAATTGATTAGCATGTGAACCCCGATCCCTAGATCCTTTTCTTTATTGTATTGTTATCATTTTTATTATAGCATTGATTAATTAGTGACAAACATTTGCCAATCGTACAAGATAGAGTTCTAACCATAACTATTCACAAGTATCTCCCGTCTCCCCGAGATCGACCCCTTACTTCCCTAATTACATTAATTTGTTGTTAGCCTAGTTTGGGTTATTTATCTTTGATTAGGGTATGCGACAACCTTGTCAGTATTTTGATACAAGTTGTAGCTCTCATCCTCCTAATTAGATTAAGGGCATGAGAAGAAAGACAAAGCAAAGCAAGCTTTAGGGAATCTCCAAGATGAGGGAGCTAATGTAGCCACCACATACAGGAGACCTAAGGATTAGCTTGGCATTCTTGCTATTTGTCTTTCTAGTTATTTTGAATGTCGTTTTAGAACTTTTGATTTCCGTGTTAGACATGGAAACTAATTATTATTTCCATTATTTAAAGGACAATTGTTGTACTATATAATGATAGCTTGGTTTTCAACCCAAGTCATTATGTTTGTGGAATTTATGTTTTAAACTTCTCATTATACAAAGTTAATATCTTAAACATAAAGTATTGTGACAAATTGATCGTATGAGAAAATATAATGATTGGATCATTATAATTACCTAAGTTATGAATTGGATTCTCACTTATGGACTTGTGACTAAGTATCACAACTTATTTGAAATAAGAAAGATCAATTGCATAGTCAAATCGAGTTAATGAACCCACATTTGGGGATTTACAATCCATATAAGCCCTAAGATAAGATCTTTCAAACACCAATTAGACTCCATACTAGCTATGGAAGGGTTAAGAATCCTAAGTTTGTTCAAGACATGGATAAGAGTCCAAGTATTTTGCTTAAATAGAGTGAGTCTATAGAGAAGCTAAAGTCTAAACAAATAAGTCTACTATAGAGCGCTCAAAGTTAATAAGAGTTAATACGAGCATCATACCCCACTTATACCTGGAGAATAAAGCTGTTTGTGACTAAGGAATAGAGCTCATGAAGCTATCCTTACAAGAATTTTCTCATTTACACCTAAAGAAACAAAACTGTTTGTGGCTCATGGTGCTATCCTTCACGTAAATAAGCGTATTTAATAAAGGATAGAGTGGGAGAAAATATGCCACAAACAAAGACAAGAGAAAATGTTCTTAAATCATCCAAGGTCGGAAGCTTATAATGAAAGCTTATAGTGAAAATATCTACTTTTTGAAAGTAATATTTATGATCTATAGATTGGCGATTATAATTTCCAATTCGAATTTGTTGCATAAGAGCCATAAGAATACAAGATGGATACTATACATATAAAATTACATGGGGAAGTTTGGACCTCCCTAGGGTGAATAAAACTTTATTGTAAAGTATTGTATATAAGTTCAAATATAACCATCTTTGAGATCCCAGATTATTACATCTACACTTCGTTGAAAGTATATGTATGACAAAGTGACAAAAAGTTGTTTAAAGTTTCCTTTCTAAAAAGGCATTTAGAAGTGGACAAGTTGTCGTACAAAACTTAGGAGATCAATGTGTGATCCTAAGAGAGCATTTGAGAGGTTGTAATAATTATTGCATAACAAGAGAGAATGGTTTCCTCGAATTGTCGAATAAGCCATGTTTATGCATGTAGTTAAGTGGGAGCTAGATCTATCATGTGTGGACATGAGGATTAGTGGGAGTGAAAATTCATCATGTATGAACATAAAGATTAGTGGGAGCAAAATATCTTCCATGTCTTGTATGTATGAGACATATCAATCATTAGGAATGATGTACTAACATTGCCTTCCGTGGAGCAGTGTTTAGGAAATCATTTCTAGATGAAAGACTTGGAAGAATCATATTGTGTCTAAGGCGAGAATATCTCCCATGTCTCGTATGTAGGAGACATATTGGTCATTGGGAATGATGTACTGACATTGCCTTTCATGAAGGAGTGTTTGGGAAATCATTTCTAGATGAAAGACTTGGAGAATGTATCCAAAATCTATGGTGATAGATGAGAGAGGATACACATAATTGATAATGTTTCCGCCATTAGGCCAATCATATTTGCCAAGATATGCTTATACCTTGATAAATTGTATGCTTGAAGCATGACAAGTTGATAACAAGTAATCCACATGAGAGTCATTGGATAGCCTTCAAGAATGTTCATGAGATTCTCGAGGAGAACTATGAGTTTATTCTTGTGTTTAGTAATAATAAGTTAGTTGCGTGTTAAGTGTCACACGAACCCAAGTTTCCAAACCTGTAAAGGATCTGACAAAATCCAAGGCTAAATTTTGTTATATTAAAAGTGAATAAATAAAAGGGGATGACTGAAGTATCAATCATTGAAAATTCTACAAATAGAGTCTTAGTACATAATGATGAGGATGAGGTGGGTTATAAAGATCTAATGAGTAGACCCTTCCACCAAGATACCCATCACGTGGTTATCATGATAACAAGTAGGAGCATCTTTCAAGATTAAAGAGCCCAACTCTAGATAGGGATCTAGAAGTGTACTTTGAAAACTTCATGTTATTAGGAATAACGATGATTGGAAAGAAAAGGAGCAATTCATAAAGTTTGAACAAATGGATACAAAGTATATCCACCATCCAAGCTTTTATTGCATTCAGACAAGATGAACATGAAGTGTCATGGAACTTGTTTACTTTAGATTATATGATATGAAGCAATAACATCGTGGTGATTGTTCATATGTGATAATCACATTTATCGTTTGAGTTTATAAAACTCATTTTGTGCTTTGTTATATCCAAATAGGTTGTAGTGACAACTTTGAACCCTATTAAAGTGAACTTGATTAACATAGATTTGGCCCCTAGTCACTTATATGAGGTGACGTCTCGAAGTGACTGGAGTGTGATGTGATTGATGGCAAGTTCAAATGCCATAGAGTCATATGAGATGACTAGTCGATCACATACGCAGACTGTATGGGACACTCTGTCGAGCAGTGACCGCTTATAGAGTTCTAGCAATTCATAAAGCCTGGTCGTGGAGAGAGCTACTATAATATTCTTTTTGAGTCAATTCTTTAGATTAGAGACTACTCGCCCAAGTCGGCATAGTTTCTGATTGACTTTGATCCTTGCCCCAAGCCATTCTGTAAAAAGGGGTGAATGGGCAATTATTGGGTCATGAAGGACCGTGAGTGAACGAAGGGAATAGTGCGAAAGGAATTGTCCAACCCCTTGTCAGAGTTAACAAATATCTCGAGGCCACTCGAGGAGTAGTAAGCTGGAAATGCGTGGCCACGCTAGGAAGGTATCTACGGTAGATAATTCCGGTCAGACAGTTACTCTCTAGATCGAGGAAACCACTCTAGATATGATCACGTGCAAGTACGACCTGCAAGACACCTTGCATTGAGTGGGAGATTAAAATAGGACAAGAGAATTGGTGACGCACACTTGTTGCGAACAAGTGGGAGATTGTTGGAGTGAGTGTCCTCAACAATAGTGCGATCACTTAATTAAATCTCATTAACGAGAATACAAAGGGATGATTAACATTATAATCAACTGATCCACATTAATCGGTAATGATTGACTTACTAGAGTTTGACATTACTGTCGTATGACGGTGATGATCAGTTGATCCCTTGAGGTCACACCGAAAGGATGATTCCCTAATCAAGAATATTAATTAATTGTATAACGATACAGATTAATTAATCCCTTAAACAGAACAAGTTTACCAGTGAGAAATATATCTTATTATAATGTGATTAAATAAGATTCAATAATATAATTGTTATATTAGAATGCTTAATGTTTATGAAACATTTGAGATAAGCACAATTGGTTGATCATAATTACAATTAGTTGTAGATCATATCGACCAAATATGAGATGACCCATTTTATATAAATGTGATTATAAATTATTACTTAAAATGTTAAGTTTAGTTTATTTGACATGAAATTATTACTTAAAATGATAAGCACAGTTGTAGATCATATCGACCAAATATGAGATGACCCATTTATTTGACATAATTATATTATAAGATAACATGTCACATGTCACATGTGTGACAATTGAAAAAACCACAAAATAAAATGGACACCCATGTTAACATGGGTGCACCGGTTTTATGAGGGCTTGGTAGGGTTTAGGCTTTAGCTTTTGCTCTAATCTAGATTAAACATAATGATTAGTAGCCTTAAACCTATAGCCACCCTATTGTTTTGGTAAGGCAAAAAGTAATGAGCATGCTCTTTGTTCGTCATGCTTGGCCGGTTATTTATGTTCAAATAAGAGGATGTTTTGCTCTTATGAACTCACTTGAACATATCTCATATTATTCATAATACTTCTCACTAGAAAATAAGATAAGTTAAGAAACTTGAGAAGTTTCATGGAACTTATTCTAAGAGCTTGAAATCAGATTGTCTAAGGTAGAAATCTCGAGTTTCTTGACTTGGTTCTAAGGGTTCTTGTTTGTTGTTCTAGTACAACAATAAACAAGAGATTAAGGATAGTCTAGGTGCAACTTATAGGAGGGTTCCTACTCTTTGAGCTTTGGAAAGTCATCCTAATTATCTAGCTCAAGAACAAGTACAAGAAGGTGTCTTGTACCTGTGCCCATGTGAGGAACATTTTTTTCTTCTATTTCAATTTAAATAGTATGCATGTAACTAGATCTTGAGAACTAATTAAAGAGTTAATTAGTTAATCATAAGAAGAGTCTTATGAGTAGGTATATGAACCTAACAGGCTGGTCCTCATCATCACTCGAGTCTTCGTCGTACTCTTGGTGATAGTCAGCCAACGCTCCATCCAGACGCTCTTGAACCCCCTTTGGCATGTCCTTTAACATCGCGTTGAACTCCACCTTGTTGGGACATTCCGCCATCTTGTGAGGGCCTTTACACACGAAGCACGCAAATGGCTTCTTCGTTGAAGACCCAGTCGAGTTTCCCACTTTCGAAGACGAGCTTGCCGGCGAGTTCCCATTACTCCCCGATTAAGCGTAACTTCCCTCTGGTCGAAACCGGCTGCTCCCAACCGAAATGGAACCTGTTAGCGTCTTTTTTCCGTTTGGCTCAATTTGAGGGGCATCCCCATACCCCGAAGGTGTTTACTTGGAGCCGACTCTCGCTCCCTGTGGAAATCAAGGAGTCGCTCAGCAGCAGATATGGCCGTAGACAAGGTCCTTGGGTTTTGCCTCATGACTTCTTGTTGCGCCCACCTCTTCAACCCGTTAATGAACTCAAATGTCCTTTCAGGCTCGGACATGTCAGAGATATCAAGCATGCACGCAGAGAATTCCCTCACGTAATCTCGAATGGAGTTGGTGTGCTTCACCTCCTTCAACTTCTTCCGAGCAACGAACTCAGTGTTCTCGGGGTAGAAATGATCCTTCAATATCTTCTTGAAGTTGTCCCACAATGTTACCGTGATCGTGCCCACTTCTATTTCTTTGTACCTGGCCCTCCACCACATCTTGGCATCGTCAATCAAGTACATACTCGCAGTGTCGACCTTCAACGCTTCGTCGAGTTCACTCACCCGGAAGTATTGCTCCACATCGAAGATGAAGTTATCGACGGCTTTCGAATCTCTCGCCCCATTGTAGGTACGAGGTTGGGGCGCTTTCACCTTGCGAACCCCCGCAGATTTCTCGCTGTTGGCCACTGCTTTCATCAGCGTAGCACAAGTGTTCTCTAGCTCTTTAATCTTTCTATGGAGATGAGCGATCTCTTCCTCTTGTTCGTAGGGGATCGCTTCACCAACCGCATGGATTCGGGCCTCCATCCCTTCTATGGCTGACTCGAGGCTACCAACGGTCTTTTCCAACTTCTCAAGGCTCACTCCCATTCGTATTACAATTCCCTCGAGCTTGGGGAGTTTTTTGTCGAATTGCTCCTCCAACTCGTCTATGCGGTCTTCCAAACTCGATTCGCCCATTTTCTCGATAACGATGAACAAATGCGGCCTGCAGATGCCCGTCCGAAGACCGGGCTCTGATACCAAGTGTCACGGTCCGGTACTTTTGCCGAACCGTGGTGCGCACCATGGCCCTACTCTTAGGCAAGAATGCAAGCAACGAATGGACTCTTACTAGTGAGGGATCACCCACTAGCACTTTACTCGGGACTCGGGGTGTGTGTCGGGAATCCTAGTCACAATTATCAATGTTCCGACACACGAAACTAATAAAAGTAAGCAATACTATTATTGAAAGCAAGAGACAAGCAATATCAAGCTTAAAGATGAGAAGTGATTTTGATTGACTAGCACCTCTCATAGAGGCTTATTTGATAGTTTCATTCTCATAGCAGTAAACATTACATGTACAGAATAGTGATACATTTTCTAAAAGCCTAAAAACGTATCTTAAACATAAAACTAAGTTCCAAGATTCGACACGCAGGAAGTAATCTTGGAGTACTACATGAATATAAAAACAATAATGAAAATATATAAAATCATGAAAGAAATCTAAAAGGTCGAAGTGAGCGGACCGCGCGCGCAAATATGGTTGATTTGGCGGGTCCTTACACATAGCCATGACAAAAATCACGTCCAAAAACCAAGTATAATCCCATTTTCGAAGCCCTCTTTAGCTGCCCACAAACTCCTCAATTTGTGTTCAGCTAGCCCACTTCGCAGCCCCGTCAATCCGCCTTCCCATGCCCAAATATGATAACCAATTCCCGAATACACTCTCCTTACTCCCACCTTGATCCCCAAGCACAGGATATGCTCCTAGAATTCCCATATCACACAAAATTTAGTTCTAAAGATTACAGCTCACACTTTCCAAAAACGAGAAATTGCATCTTTCCTATCCTCCTCTGAATTCCTATTCTATTCGACTACCTATCATGCCATGCCCTATCCAGTTATCAAATAACTCATTATTCCCTTCCATATTCGAGCAAGTATATATTAGTATATATTCCCTTCCATACTCGAGCAAGATTCGATACGCAGGAAGTAATCTTGGAGTACTTTAGTAACTAAGAAACTTGGACTAGGATAGTATATATTAGTATGACTAATAATACCGTTTCTAATGCTACGAACAAGTATCACTCAGTAAGAATTGTTGAATGGTCGTGAAATTATATGGAGTATGACGTGGTAGGAGCTTATTGATTAGTCTTAGGGAAATAGAGGTTTTGGATTGTTGGGTTACTTGAAAAAGAATTGGTCTTGTGTAAAATCATTTTACACTGATTAGCACAAAAAAATCAATGAAAGGCAAATATTATCTTTTCAAAACATTGGTAATTCACAAAAAAAACTTTGGAGAGACGGTATCTTACTAAGTTATTAAGGGACTATTTTGTCATACCCCTTGATATAATTTTCGTAGCATTTTGTTTGGTACATGTTTTCATATCTGTTGTACATATTTTATCATATATTGACATATTGTAACCATTTTAAATTAGTACCTAACTTTATAGTATACGTACATCTTTTATTACTTTCTGTAGCATTTTTTTATCAGTTTATATTTAGTCTCTTAATAAGTAAAATTGTAAGGTCGTTCTAAACTAATTTAGTGTAAACAAGAATTATTGTTTGTAAAATATATTTGGCTAATTTCATAAATTTTACCCAATTATATCATGTATGTTATATTAATAATATCTTTACTATTTTTCACAAAAACACTCAGTGCAATTTTGCGGGGTTAAAACTAGTATGTATGAAAACCATTAATTTTAAAAAAATGGCAAAACAATGATAACTTTAAAACAAAAAGAAAAAGAATTCCTAAACAATGTTTATATCTCCAATATCAAATATACTCAATCTCACTGTAGTGTCTTGCCTTTAATGAAATTTCTACACGAGAGAGTTTCAGCACTTCTCTTTTCTCTAGGATAAACTTCAGGTTTATTAAAACGGATATAATAAGAATCCGGATGGCCTCAATCGTCACATCTCAACAATTTAATGTCAACTTTCTTAGTTTGCCCAAAAATCATGGCAACTTACATAAGCACTTGGTCGTGTCTATATAGTATAATTTATGACACGCCACTTTCTAGTTGACAATTCAACATGCTAAACTTCTGGTTAGCAATTTCGCATATGAATTCAAAATAATTCCTCTGTATCTGGCCCGATAAAATAGATGTGACATAAGACACTAACTAATGTCTTATTTATATTGGCAAGACTAAAAATAATATCGCAATATTCCTTTAGGGAATATTATACATTGCTCTTTCTTGTAGTATGAACACAAATCATACATCAAAATTCCTTTTAGGAATACAAAACTTAACCGATTCTTAAAATAATCTCAGTTAAACTCAATTAATAATGTATCAGTCCCGTCAAGGGTGGTGGTGAAATCAACGAATCATAGTGATCATTCTTTTCATAATATTAAATAATTGATCACATGTCACTTGTATATAAGATACTACACATAGTGTTTTAAGCACTTATACGATAATGTGTCTACATGACTATATTATTTGTATGAATGACAAATATATTTCATACTCAAAACATGATATCTCATTCGCTTCAGGGAATGATTTTGATTCAATTTGATATGATTCTCAACTTTTAAGAGTATCTCATATTTTGCAAATATTCATGTACAAACATTGAGTTTATTCTTAATTATGATATTCAAATAATACTCACTATATGAAATGTGATAATTTATAAACATTGTGAACTTCAGGTCACAGTTTCAATATCTGTAAACATTATGAACTTCAGACCATAATTTAGTATATGTAAACACTATGAACTTCTGGTCATAGTTTCAGTATCTTTAAATATTATGAACTTCAGGCCATAGTATGAATATTAAAATTTCAACTCGTATATCACTTTCCTTTTCTCATATCGAATTTCGAGTATATGTGTCACATGAATCTTTCAATGAACTGATTTGGCTCAGTAAGTCTACATCACTAAGCTCAATTTAGACTTCTTTTACATGGCTCACCAAATGCCACATTATTAGGCTCAATAATGTCATGTTCTCAATCTCTACTATAGGCAGAGTTTTTATGAGATGTCACATTCACTTCAAAGAATGGACCAAATTTCAAATCTATTATGCCGTTCAACTTCAGGTGAACAAGAATCAATTCAGAAATAATTTATCCTTTTATAAAGACCGCTTTATCCATTTGAAACCCAAAATTTGAAACCCAAATGCAGTTCATAAATCGCAGCTGTGAACTTCTGGCCACTAGCATTTACATGTGGACTTCTGGCCACTTACACTTCAAAAATGAATTGATGAGACGGTGTTAAATTATTCTTACACACCTTTAAAACCTTGAACTTCAGGCCAAAGTTATAATATGGACATATCTGCTCATCTTTATAAAATAAATCTTTTGGAACTTCAGGTCCAAAAATTATATGATATGTCCTTTTCCAAAAATTAAGTCGAATAATATGTAAATTATACAAGATTAACTTGGTTATCATATTAAACAATAACTCTTCGTTTCTCGGTGACATAAGAATATCAAAAGCGGTAAAATTGTAAGCAATGCATGATAATCTCCTACCAACCTTACAACCAACACATCATAATCATTGTATCGTACTCCGTAACATTTATATGTTAAAAGACAACCAAACTAAAATTTAAGAGAACCACATTTGATGATAAGATTATAACTTATAAGAACTTGCGCATAATAAGGTCAAGCACATGGTAAAACAATTGAACATTCCGGAGAGCATGTACATGGATATAAAAATCTTGCTTATTATGAATTATAATTCTATACCCGTTGGTAGAACTGTATACATAAGTTATGCCATAGTTACGGACGACCACATCTACGACATCCTTATCATATTTGTGTATGTTGAACTTTATTTAAAGTAATTAATAGATGATGTCAAGAACAAGTAGTTATTTTAAGGTCTACAAACAAAGCTTACCTCAAACTAATAAACATTTAGTCTTTCGGCAAAACTTAAAAGGAAAAAAATAGTTAGGACCAAATCCACTTAGGAACTACATACTGGTACACATTAGAAAAGGTACAACAATCTGGTACACATTAGATATTTAGATAGCTTATCATTGTCCTATATATAAACAACTTCATTGCTCTAAGAAGATTAACATGATACACATTAGAAAAGGTCAATGAGTCCAGGACCATATGCACGAAAATCAAAAGCATAAGAAAGGTAAACACAACTTATTTTTACGACATATGAATGAAAATAAGTAAATAACGGAGGCCATGCCAGATGTAGAAATAATACGGCTAGGGTTATAGACTCGTGCTGATAACGTGTTGTGAAACAAAGGGGAGAATTAGAGAGAAGGTAGAGAGATAATAGAGGAAGACAGATCTGTGTTATTATTCCATTATAAGGGATATATACACATACAATAGAGCAAGATAGAGTTTTCATAAGATAATATATTCTAGTATCCTATAAGATATGGACATCCATATAATAATATTTCATAACATGCATGACCTTATTAATAAGTAAATTATTAATCTACAAAGTTCAGGACGTTATAAGTAAATATTCACATAAGTAATGTTTGAAATAAAGTTCAAAATAATTGACAATGTGTTAAGATAATTGTCATCACAATCGTAATTCGATTTTACACTCGAACAAAGTTGTAAAATTCGGTTATATAATCATATTACAATATGAGTTATCAATATTCTATAAATAAATATAACCATCTCTGTTTTTGTTATTTGTTTACCTTTGATTTTAACATAAAGACAAATGAACGACGAGAGGAATATTTGTTGCACATTATTGAGTAAGAAGTGGATAGAGATTATATAGATAATCAAATTAACATTTAAAAATATTCTTAATAATAAAAAATAAATAAATGATTGAAACACTTATAAATGGGACAATTAAACAAATTAACATGTGGGTTCGAGGGTAGTCGTCAAACTAGGCATGAGATAAATTTGATTTTACGACATGTAATTATCTTGAAAAACAAAGTCAACGATATTGGACTTGGTACAGAAAATAACAAGAAAACTTCAAAACGACACCGTATAAGTTTTAATTACTAGTTTAAATTTAGACGGGAGAAAAACAAGAAAAAATACAACAAGGAAGGGGTGTGTGTGTGCGCTGGCGAAACGACGACGTGCTTCGCCGTCCCCACCACCACCTCTCACCCTCTCTTCTCCTAATCTCTTCATATTATCATCTCATCTCATTTTACATTTTATTTAATCTCTAAATAAATACGAGTATTCCATTTATTCGGTAATTTCTTCCTATTTATTTTTAATTTTTATATTCTCTTTCGATTATCTCTAATTTCATATTTATAAAAAGTTCAATTATGTATTAAGAATGATTATAATCACATTTAATTGTTTGTTACATGGATCATCAATATTTGTTTAGCTACTTGTTGATCATATATCTTTTTATGCTGTTCAAATTACCAGTTGACTTTGTTACATTTTGTTCAAGTTTTATCGCAATCAATTAATCCTAACTCTATATTAAACCGATCTGCAGGGTCGACACTCCGCACTCGACAGTGTGAGACGGTCCTTTTATATATAAAACATTCGTTTATTGATAGTAATAATAAGTGAGTGTTTAACCGATATAAAAGACTGTCTCACATGGTAACCCGGTCTAATTTTATCGTTTGTGTATTCATCTTTATTGTAGATTCCTTCTATTTTGTTACGGAAATTCTCATTGAAGGCGATCAATTCCGTGTTCAGCTATGTAGCCATTTTAACGACAAATGTGGCAATGTGAATAACAACCTGTTATATCTTAGAAAATTATTCTGATAAAATTTAGTCTTAAATGGGTCACATTTACCTCGTATTTTGCAAAAGACGAAATGTGACAGTCTTCAGCAAGACACATTGATTTTGTTAGTTGTGGCAAAACTTAATTAATATTTGATGCTGTTTCGTCTGAAAGGGAAACTTTTGACGAGTTTATAATCTTTTGTTTGTTTGTTTGGTATATTAATTGGGGATTAGTTCAATTTTGTTGGCAATTTAGCTTTTGAATTTGTGTGTATTATGTTGTAACCGTCATTGTGTCTTCCTGTTCAATTGCGTTTGCCACAGTATATGTAATTACAGCACAAACGATAATATTACAGCACAAATGATAATACACAGCACAAACGATAATATTTCATGAGCGAGCTTCTCACATTCCCATAATTTTATGGTAAACTTTAGACTAGTGTGATCGCATTACTAGTTATTTATGTAGGTTTTGAACAATTTACAAGAACTATCTAATTGGTTATCGTGGTGATACTGGACTGATCATGAATGTTTGTTTTCTGAAAGGCAATAATGGCTTTGACAACTGGAGACTCTTGGATGAAGGAGTATAATGAAGCTGCCAAGTTAACTGACGAAATTGATGGCATGATGGCTGATAAGACTTCCACGTCAGATCGTGGATCAGAATCAAAGCGTCATTTGTCGACTGTGAGGCGTAAAATCACCATTTTGGGAACTAGATTGGACAGCCTTGAAGCTTTGTTGGCGAAGCTTCCTGGCAAGCAGTCTATGTGAGTCTCATTTCTGCCATTTCTGTTGTTGAACTTGTTTTTGAGCTTTTAAACTATTAGAGGATTTCTCTCCCCTGTCTGTGTACTGCTAGTCTGCTACTACAAAGCATTTGAGAATATTTTAACTTTTTAACATTTTTTGTCGACTTTTATTTTGTTCTCTATGCTGGTTACTGATCTGCCTTTGCTTGCGCAGCGGCTTTGGCCCTGTGCTGCAATATCAAGTTTATTACCACGTTTTAAGCAAAACATACAAATCAAAGGCAAAGAGAAATAAAGGAATAAATAATATTTAAAAGGCCCGTAGTAACAATTAACACAAAGATAGGTGATGTCTGCGCATATATCACCGTAAAGACAAAAACTATCCTTTTGGATTCGGACGCTTTCCTTAGAAGGGCCTGAAAATCATTAACTCTTTGTTTGGAATTTGGATACAAATGTAGGAGGGTAAGGAGGTGGATGGGGTGGAGGTCGGAGGGGAGGAAAAGGGACGGAGGGACAGATGAGAGGAAATAGAGCCATACCATTTTCCTTCCAAATATTTCATATGTTCGGGTTTTATTCTGGCTTGTAGAAGGAAAAAGGGGTCCCACAATTTCCCTCCCCCTCCAAATCCCTCCACTGCTCTACCCAACTTGGTGCCAAACCAAGGGAGATTGTCCTCCTCCCTATTCCGCCAAATCCCTCCATCTAAAACAGAGGGTTGAACCTAAACGCCTTAAATTCTACCCATTACAACGTTTTGGAAACATTAACCTCAAATACTAGGGGAGAAATGCTTTTGTTTATCACTCTTCTCATAAAGTGAGAAGGAACTTGTTGACCCACTTGCCTGGTGGCATTGTGGCAACGTGCTTTCGACCTTGATTTCTTTAAGTCTCGTCTTTTCAGTATATTCACTTCTCTAGTTAGAAGGCAACTTTGATATTGGATTCAAGATCCCGACTTGCTAATATATGTATTGTTTCAAAAATCCGCAATAAGGTGAAGGAAATGCTGTGTAGGTGGTGCGTTCAGTTCTATCGGTTGTGGTTGTTTGGTTCACATAACGTAATGGGGAATAGAAATTGATATAGCTGTTTTCGTGACCAAAAATTGGATAAAATAGGAAAGGTTTCCGTATCATGTGGAAACATGCTTGCTTAGCTCCGATGTCCACATCTTTCGTGTTGTTTGTTAGACGTTCTTGTTCGATAGGGCACATGTATACACCAGTTTAGGCCAAATCACACGGCCACTTTCATTTGGTTTGTGATACATTATGGCGACGGAGTGAATTTGATAGGAAATTACACATCCCAAAGCATCTAAATATTTTATGAACCGAAGTGCCCGTACCAAACCAAAGACAGCTTTTGCAAAGAGTTAGGATTTTGCTGGCCCCTAGTCCCTAAAATAATTAGGATTCAGTGTATTACTCTTACTATAAGGCCTAAATGTATGTATTTAAACAGATTGAGCTCAGCCCTTCAAGATCTCAATATCAAAGAGTCGCTTTTTTCATACCGCTCGTGTAACGAGATTATTATTCGACCTTAGCTCAGTTAGCTAAAGGATCCAAACTGGATCCAAACTACTCAAGAATTGTTGAACTTCTCTCTTTCTAAGAGCCCATGTATTTATTTAAATAAGATGAATATAAAAATATAATGATCTTATTGCTTTGGGAAGCCTTCATTATGAGATCAAGAGTTCTAACTCCACTAATTCTACTTGAAATAAAGGTGTTTTATAATAAGATGCCTTACATAACTGAAGACATGTTAGCGACGATACAGAAGGAAAAAGCGAAGACGGGTCAAAATTATATTTGTGTACTTTATTTTTGTGAAGAAACTTATATTTCGACTGGAACATAGGTTCAGTCAACTATGAATGGTGCATGTGAAAGTTCCCCAGATGAGCAGCCCATAACCACTTCAGCAATTTGGTTTTATGAACATCTTATATCAATATGGTTTCGGCATATTCCTAGGCCCTGGAAATTTGTGTCAAAAATGTTGTTGCTTGTTTCATCTCCCACAGTTTGGCCATGTTGCTAAGCGCTATGCATGATTAATACTGTAAGAAACTAAGAGATATACTTCAGCTCGAAAAACCGAAATTCTGACTTGTGTACTGGCCTCTGTTGATTGTATATGTGCATGATGATTTATATTAGAGTTTATTCATAACTACAACCTTTTCATTACTCGATCTTCATACCTCACTTAATTTTTTTTTTCGAAACTCCCGTCATTTCCTAATGTTTCATCCAAAACTCCCACCAAAAGCCCATTCTTCCTTAAATATAAGGCACTTTATTGGCATATCAAACATGCATGTCTTTCCCTTCTACCAAAAGTTGTATTTCAGCAAGAATGAAAATATTTTATTATTTATTATTGGACTGCTCTTAAAAAATGTTTTTTTTTTGCTAAATGGGCTTTGGTGGGTTTTAGAGGAAATGTCAGGGTTTTTGAAAAAATAGAAATGGTGGAGTATAGAAAAGGCGAGATTTTTGAGCGACTCCTTTATATTACAGTAAAATTGTGCTGTGCTTATTTCCTTATCATATGACTCTTCTAGTCTTCTGAAGGTTACACTTTATTGTAAAATTGCAGAACAGAGAAAGAATTGAATCGGCGAAAGGACATGCTTTCAAATTTGAGATCTAAGGCAAAGCAGATGGCAAACACTTTGAACATGTCAAATTTTGGAAACAAAGATATGTTGCTTGGTCCAGAAGCAAAACCTGTTGATGCCATGTCTAGAATTGCTGGCTTGGATAATCAGGGCATTGTTGGTCTTCAACGTCAGATAATGAGAGGCGAGTTGCTAATTGTCTTTGTGCCTGGGACTTATTTTCCTTTTTGCTTTGCCTGCAGTGTGTATTCTGTTACAACTGTTCGATTCACGGAATCGATAGGTTGTACTTACTAGATAACTAGAATATGAGGCGATTGGGGTGGAGAAAATCACTTGGTATTCTAGCTATAACAACGACAATAGAGAAAGGATGGAAATGAAGATGATAAGCAAGCTTGATTAATTGGATTTTTTGATAATCTCATTCGTTAGACCCTATTACCTATATAAGAGTAGCGAATAAGAAAATCTAAACAAATAACCTAGATAAATTACTAGTTTACCCTTCACTTATAATCGGTGTGTATCATATTGTAATGTTGTTTCTTGCATTTGTTGCAGAACAAGATGAGGGGCTTGACCAGTTAGAGGAGTCTGTGTTAAGTACTAAACACATTGCTCTTGCTGTAAATGAAGAACTTGACTTACATACAAGACTCATTGTATGGTTCTCATTCTTTTGTTATATACTCGTTACAGCGTACTTTATGTGATCCTCATTGAGTTCGTAAACATTTGTATGATGGTGTATGCTATCAGCTTTAAATGTGTTGTGATTTTCCTGTGAGCAGGATACCCTGGACCACCATGTTGAAGTTACTGGCTCTCGGCTGCAGGTTTTCTTCTGATATTAGTGTTTGTATTTATAAAAAATATTAGAGAGTTGCATTCTTCCTTTATTGGGTAAAGTATGTACATGTTTTCATTACAATCCCCTGCTTCCAAAAAATAGAAAAAAACCAATTTTGAATTTTCAGCTAAGCTCTAGCTATACAATATACCATGCGCCTTAATTGGGAAAGTATACAAAGAACAAGCTAATAAGTATTTAACACACCTACTGACTTCACCAACACCACTAGCCTTGTCCGCAAAAATTCTTTGATTCCGCTCTTGTCATCCAGCGTAAACTATAACGCCGCTATGCGTAGTTTATTCTTAGGTTTATTAAGTCCTGATTTTACTGGTTTTAGCTGTTCAGTTAAGCTCTTACGACTGGCTAAACATTATGAGCAATCCAACTCTTGATAGGTTATTGGTTGGATACTTGGATATTACCTTGGTGGATTTGTTTGATTTTTCGCTATGATGCATCCATTTTATTGGGTGTAGTAATCAATCGTCATCTAGCCTTTAGGTCGTGATTTCTCTAATATTTGCTTAATTGTGGTCAAAGATTAAGCATATTAAAGCATTTTCCTACTACAGCACTATCAGGATTTATAGCTTTTCTTCAAACAAAAACTTGGCGGCACGCCACATATTGAATTTTAAAATATAAAAGGGGACATTAATGTCTTCTGATTTGTCAATAGCAGAACAGAGTGTCTGGAAATTTGATTTTTAAGGGATTCTGTGATTGGGGTGGGGTGTGTAAGTGGATATTGGATACTTATGACCTTGTCCGAAAGTCGTGTTTTTATATTTTTGGAATGAATGCATAAATTAAAACCATTTTTTTTTTGTTATGGGTTATGGTAAGGCGTCTGAGGCCGGAGACAATGGTAAGGCGTCTGAGGCCGGAGACAAGGGAAAACCTTACATTTAGGAAAGTACGGGGATGCAAACTTGGGCTCTTCTGAGAAAAAAGATTATACATCTGAGGTACTTCAGACTAATATAAATTTGAGTTTTTGTGTATTTTTTTCGAGCTTTTTAAAATTTATAAACTACATTATAAATCTTATATGTGATGTTTTTTGAGTTATATTGTAATTTTGTTGAGCTTAATATTCAAATTAATGAACTCAAAAACTTTATAGTAAAATTCATAATTTTTAATACTAAACTCAAAAACATTATTGTAAAGATCAAAAACTATTATCTGTGGTAGTACATCAGATGTATAATCCACCTACCGGGCTCTTCTTGCATGAGATGGGAATTCAGTATGAGTTTAATTCAGTATGGGTTTAGTGGTCCATAGACGAGAGCTGATTTATTTTTTAGCGTTATTTAATGAGAATACTCTAAATTATTAGGCTACTTCTTAAAATACTCCAAAGTTTAATTTAACTACCAATATAACCAACTATTACACCTCTTCACTTTTAACAAAATTGGCCCTTTATTAACCTATAGTAGCAGGTAACTCTTCCTCACTATAGATGAACTTCATCTCCTTCCACTTTCCTGCACTAAAAAAATCCAGCAAATCCCAGAAAAAATCACTTTAAATTATCAAAAAATTAATAAAAACACACACAACCCCTAATTAGCCTAATTGAATCTATGACCATACAAACCTAGAATACCAAATCGCAATAATTATGTTACAAATAAACTACAGAGAAGTTTGATTGTGTTCATATGAATTAAGAACAAATCTTACGTTTCCCATTAATTGCCCAAAATACTAATCTCCCCTTTCTTCTTCTCCTTATTTTCACTCTCCTTAAGAACACTGAAATTGTAACAAATTAATAATAAAAAATGTACAACACAGAATGCCAATTTTTTATGTTTCCAATTAATTACCAAATCGGATACAACTAACAATCAAATTTGTTCCGTAACTTCATCGTTAAGCGCTTTCTGCTAATTCATATGAATAGAAAAAAATGGAGAGTGAGAATGAGAGGAAGAAGAAGGTTTCTGCTAATTCTGTTGCGCTTTCTGTTGTTCTTGCTTATATTGCCTATGAAACTCGGACTCGCCACTTTACCCGCCGTACCCGTGTCAGTACGACACGACACGGGTACGGACACGGAATTCGTGTCCAGACGCCATCATGAAAAACGGACACTTCAGGGTGAACAAACCTGTGATACTTCGACACCGCAGTTGGGTGGCGTATTCCGTGTCGCTGGAATGGGACATGACTCGGGTATGACACCAAGAACTGAGAAAACTTACCTATGTTGCTCTCGTGATCTTCTTAAGTATATAGATCTTGACCTTCACCGAGATCTGGTTACATTGGAGTATGTTATCAGTGCTGGGAGAAGGAGAAGACCTCAAAAGTTGATGGCTGAATGCGTGACGGAGAAAAGCTGCTGCAGAGGTGTGTAAAAGAAAAGAAGAGAGAAAGAGAAAGTGGAAATTGGTCTTGCGGCTAGTGAAAGTGGGTAGAAGGTTAGGGTTTATTTTTTAAAAAAAAGTAGGTGGGGTTAAGTTGGGTGAATGACAGCTCTAAAAGTTCAATATTTTAATATTTAATAAGTCTTATCTTTTTAGTAGTCTTAATAGATTTATACGGAGAAGTATATTACTATAATATCACATGTATAAAACAGAAAAGATTTAAGTACAAAGTAAAATTTTAATTTATTTCTCAAATTTTGTGGAAAAAGTATGTATAAGACGTGTCGTACCCGTGTCTAAAAAATAGTCTGAGTTAAAGCACACTTTTAATATAAAAAAATTAAATTGTCTACATATGATTAGATGACTGTTGACCGTGTCCAAATATGAAAATTGGATACTTTGACCGTGTCCAAAAGTGGGCGTATCCGCTAGTTCTCCGTATCCCCGTGTCCTTGATTTTATAAATTTATGTGTCGGATACAAGGATTCGTACCTGTATCTATACGGCGTAGCCGAGTCCGAGCACCATAGTATATTGCTACTCTTGCTGATGATGATATAGAGAGAAGAAGCGACCGCTATCAAGGAATTTAGGGCTAGGATTAAGTGGAGTTCTGTTTTAGAAGCAATGGATGGTACGTATGTGATGTTTGCAGAAAGATCGAAGATGATGAGCGTAATTTTAGGGATGATGAATTGAGGACGAATGTGGAGGGTAGATGATGCTATGAGTGAAAGGATGATGATGAGCAAAGGAAGGATTGAGGTAGATCATGGCCATGTGAATAATGGAGATGGCGAACATAATGAATTATAAGGGAATGAGGTTTTGGTATTCTGGAGAAAAAAATTAATGGTGTTATCATAAACTAAGGGGAAGAAAGAGAAGGGATGAAATAGAAAGAACTGGTTCAGCAGGTAGCCCATCCACCTATTCTAGTAAAAGAGAATAGATGTGAAAGTTGGGTATATTGATAGTTAAAATAAAGTGAAATATTTTAAGAAGCATCACAATAGTTTGGAGTATTGTCTTTTAAATAACCCTATTTTTTATTTATCTGCTACTTTTGAGTTTTTTTTTTGGTGAAAGGTAAGCGTATAATAATGATAAAAAAACCCATCCAACATACACCTTACAATGCCCTTTCCTCTTATAAATAGGGAAGACCAAACATAAACCAATTACTCAATCACAATAAAGAACAACTAGTTACAAATTGTTTAACCAGAAGCTATTCCTTCTCTTAGCATCATCACTAAGGACACCATGAATCCGCATCTTCACTTGGTCCTTAACTCGAGGCAACTGAACCTTTGGATGAAGAATCAAATGCTCGTGTCTGCAATTGTTCCTCAATTGCCAAATCGAGTACATCAAAGCAGCAATGGCAGCATCAATGACCTTTTCTTCAGGAAAAATCCACCATTCCACAACATTACTTGCCGGGATTACTATCTGAAGCCAGTCACTAAGCAGAGCTAGGCAATGTCTGCTGTACTCACCACAATGGAAGAACAGATGAGAATGACTCTCATCTGCAATTCCACAGAGGAAGCAAGCCCCATCAGTCGCAATGGCCATGTTCATAAGTCTGTCTTTAGTTAAGAGCCTTCCTTGTACAATCAACCACGCAATGAATTGATGCCTTGGAATAATCATATGAGCCCAAACAAATTACCTCCATTGCACTTTCTGACCAATACTGCATAACCAATCATAGCCAGAAGAAATAGAATAATTTTGATCCACCTTCAGCCAGCTATTCCCAATATAACCACTTAGCATTTTATCTTTCCCCAGCAAAGTTTTCTCCCAGCCCAACTAGTCCCATTATTAGGTTGATAATCTTTCCAGTCTCCATTCTTTAAATAAATAGCATGAATCCATCTTACCCAGAAATGATCTTCCTTATTTGCAATCCACCAAATGTACTTAGCAAGCATAGCAATATTCCAAGTTCTTGCATTTAAAACCCCTAATCTACCTTGCTCAATAGGAAAACAAACTTTATCCCAAGAGGAGCTACTTTTGAGTTTTGACGTCCTAATTAGGAATGGTTTAGGCTATAGCTTATGTCGTCGAATTCACACATGTGTGCCTGCATATGAAAAACAATTGTGATATTTTATAATGTGCTTCACATGTAGTGTCTAATAAATAGGCATGAACTTATCAACCATCACCTTATGTCCTTAGGGTTGTAGAAGAATTTAGAGAAATCCTATGCAACTTGACTTTATGAACCTAGGAAAATCAATAACTTACAAATTTAAAGAACACAAATGAAAATAAGTGTCGAATATATACCTTCTCGATTTCAGTCAAATAGCCTTATTTGACATTTTTTTTCCTAACAAAAATAGTCAAATATGGGCTGATTCACATTAATGGAGAGAGTACTACTTTACTCGATTCTCTTAATTTGTATGAATTTTGATATTCGCAAGATGTATTTTGGAATGTAGTAAGAAATCAAAGAATCAAAGGAGTACTATTGTTACTGATATTAAGAACACATAAGTGGAAAACTGGAAATAATCATCTTAAATATACGCCCTCTATTCCAATTAATTAGCCCACATTACTTTTTCCTCTTCACAAAAATAGTCATCTAGGGTAATACACTGAAATGGAAGATCCAATTCTCTCAATTCTTATGATTTATAAGAATATGGAGACGATTGTTGGAGAAGTGATAACAAATAAGAGAATCCGAGGGAGTACTATTGAAAAAGTACTTCTCACATAATAGGGAATGAGACACCTATACTTGATGAATTCAATCGTCACAATGTCCTGAAATCGCCTATGGTGGTATAACCATGTGAGACAGAGACTAGGTGATGTGCCAATCAGAATAACAACAACAACAACAACAACATTACCCCAGTGCCTCAATGGCTTCCGCCAGTCAAAAGAACTGAAAAATAGTACTCCATATCTATTAGTACAATGTTTTGGTTGATTTTAGATTCTATAGATGTAGATAATGCGACATCATGTGCGTAGGTAAAGCTCCTGTAAGTATGGTTAAAAGCTTTGGCAAGTGCTCCATGATTTTGTGTAGATTAATCTGTTGGCCGTTCATTTATTTATACCTAATACCAAGGTTTGAGGACATTCACTGATATAAAAAAAGTAAGATACTTCATATAATTCATAGTGGCATGCTCATCCGAGATTGGTTCTGAGTACAATATATTATGTCTACAAAACGACATGGGTTGCAAAAAATTAGCCTAACAACAGGGTTGTAAATGTAGCTGTTAACTTGTGCTGCTTTCTCTCCTGTTCCTTTATTTAGCTTTGAACATTATATAAGAACGCCAATTTTCTTGAATGTGTCCTAACTCCTTAACTGTTAAAGAGTCATCTAAAGCTTTTTCTTAAACCATGGCAACAGCGTGTAGCTCGAAGTTTGGCGCTTCTGAACAGGAGAACCAAGGAAAGTTGTTCCTGCTCATGTCTAGTATTCTCAATTGCTGGAATTGTAATTTTAATCCTTACTATCTGCGTGCTGATCAAGTATTTGTAATCATATACCACATGAAAATCCTGTGTGTTTTTGCAAGGTTTTTGTTTTCACCCTTCTCCCCGTCTCAATTTGTTCTCGGTTTTTGGTTCAAGCCTCGTGTATATCATAGTGAGTGTGCTCTAAAAGGGTGTGTTTAATGTAAAAACTACTGGGTTGATATAACTGAGTGTCTCAAATGTGAATGGTGAATTGGTGAATTGGTGATTTGCGGAAATTTCCGAACAGGGCAAGAGAGTTTCAATGAATCTGTTTTCAATCAGAAACTTCTCAAATGTGGGTAGTCTATTCTCCTGTATTTCGCTTAATACTACTTGTTCATATTGGGTTGTACTTGAGTTAGTTCTGGTTATTCATGAACCAAATGCTGTGGTGAAGGTGCAAGCTGCATTAATCGATTATAAGACGAAGTTTAAACTTCTGGCAAGAGTTTTTTTAGCAGTTTACTTATTTTTTATTCTCTTTTAACATTTTTTTTCCACAAGGTGAAGAACTCGGTCTCAAAAGTTTAAAGTATTTGAACTGAAAAACTCGATTACAAAGATGAACAACTTGATCTCAAAAGTTGAAGACTCTTCTAAAAGTCGGCTGGGCTTAGTTAATTTCAAGAACTCAATATACTCCCTCCTAGTTTGATTGTTGTTCCCTATTTCCTTGTTGAGCTTAATTTGGTGTTGTTCCCTCTTTTCTTATTCGGAAGCTTTTGTGTGGTCCAAATTCAATTGTATGTGGGGTATTGTGTTTTATGTGGTCTAAATTCACTTTCTTAATCCTTGTGTACAAAAGAAAAGGGAAGAACATCTAAACTAGGAAGGAGTATATAAAACAAAAACAAATATAATACTGGTGAGTTAAAATCATTTGGGGTATGGTGTACTTGTTTGGATTAATTATGGCGGCTGGTTAACATCGACGACGTTTTATAGGAAACATTGACGACGTTTTCATTAAGAAAGACGAAATTGCCCTTATTCACTTGTACTCTCTATCTCTCTTCTCTCTCTTCTATAATTCTCCTAAAATCAAAAACAAGTAAATTGAACTAAAAAAATTAAAATCTTACAACAATTTTACTAAATCCAACAACAATTTCCCTAAATCGATTATCATGGCGGATGAACACTCTTCGGTATGTTCACATATTAATCAAATTTTACTTTTGTCAATTTTTTTTCCCGGAATCCGTTAATTGTTTGTTTATACTTATCTAACTTAATTGATTTACGTAACGTCTTAGTTAGTTAAAATTCAATTGCGGGTTTTTTAAAAAAATTAGGAAAAAATACCATGGTCAGACGAAGAACTGGATGTCATGGACCATGGCCAGACATCCATTTCTAACGTCTGACCATGGGCAGACGTTGGAAATGGACGTCCATCCATGGCCAGACCTCCATTTCTAACGTCTGGCCATGGTCAGACGTTGGAAATGGATGTCTAGCCATGGCCCATGGCTGGACGTCCATTTCCAACGTCTGTCCATGGTCAGACGTTAGAAATGGATGTCTGGCCATGGTCCATGACATACATTTCTTTGTCTGACCATGGTTATGAAACTCAGTTTTTTTGTCTGACCATGGTGAGATGATATCGATTTTTTATAACCCCGATTAATAACATTTTAGGTATGTAGATCATGATTTACTAATATATGTTAATTATTTAATGTCTAATTAGCGTCGTATTTGCATTGAACAAGACTCGTTTGAGGAATTTGGGAATAATAACACCGATTACAATCCGTTTTTTTATACGACGTTAGATTTTGTTACCCGCGATGATGCCTTCAATGTGGCGAGTAGGATTGCAATGGATCATGGTTTTGCTTTGGTTAAAGCAAATAATGGGCCAAAAAACAGAAGAAAAGACGGGTTGTTGGCATATTACTTTAGATGTTCAAGGTATGGTAGACCTCCTCCAATTGATGATCCTGAGAAGCGTCGTAGGTCGAATAAGTGTGGATGCACTTTCCGTATCCGAGCCGTGCAGAACTACCCTCGGCAAGGTGACGATAGCGGTGCAGTTTGGAACATAATCACCGCCGAGGGTAAAGAGTTTCACAATCACGAGGAAGTGGTTTACAAGGATGGTGATCGTCATTTTGCGGCTTTGGATGACGAGGAGAAAGCGTATGTGAGGCAACAGGTTAAGGCCGGTGTGCTTCCAAAAGACATAAAGAACGCTCTTTACAAAAGAACGCCGGCTAAACCTCAACCGTCAAATAATCAGATATATAACGAGACAAAAAAACTGAGGCGCGAATTTAGGGGTGGAAGGAACACGACACAACAAATGTTTGCTCTTGCGGTTGAAGCACATTATTTGCTGTGGCATGAGAGTGATCCCGAGACACGACAGATCTCTCATATATTCATGGCACATCCCATAGCCGTGCAGCTTTTCCGAGCTTATCATTATGTTGTGCTCATTGATTCGACTTACAAGACAAACACCTACAAGAATCCACTGGTTGAGATTGTCGGTGTTACCCCGACCGGGAATTCGTTCCTAATTGGTTGTGCACTTGTTCCTACGGAGTCCGAGGATTCCTACACGTGGATTTTGAGGCGGTTGTCGGACATTCTTGCACCTGTCTTTGTTTCCCCTACCGTCTTCGTCACCGACCGGGAGTTGGGTTTGATCGCCGCTCTTAGGGAGGTGTTTCCCGGTTCAAGTCATTTCTTGTGTCGGTGGCCGCGCCATCAATGCCAAAACCCTGAACATCTACAAGACCGAGTGGTATAGAGATCTTGTCTACTATAATCCATAAGCGGGTTGGGTACGGGTTATTGATGCATTAACCGTGGAAGAGTTTGAAAGAGCATGGGAGTGTTTTCGTGTCAAGTGGGTTCCCTTAGGGAACTATGTTTTGAGCACTTGGGCGATGCACAAGGAGAAGTTTGTGCGATGTTATACAAACGATGTCTTACATTTCGGTAACACGTCTACTTCCCGTGTCGAGTCGGCTCATTCTCTACTTAAGTCATGGTTGAAAAGTGCAAATTTGACACTTGATAGTATGTGGTCGAAGATGAATGACATGCTTGAAAGTCAACACTCGGAGATTAGAAAGTCACTTGAGGATTCAAGGAGTCGGCCTCGTATAACTAGTCGTTTGTTCTCATTGTTGCTAGGGGTCGTGTCGACGAAGGCAATAGGATTAATGGAGGAGGAGCTTCAGAGAGGTCTTGGTCTTGGTGTCGGGTTAGAGGAGGGATGTGGACATGTGCTTGAGACAACTCATGGCCTACCTTGTGCATGCAAATTGGTTGATTTGAGTAGGAGAGGTACGTAGGAGGGTCCATGTTGAGGATGTTCACGTTTTTTGGAAGACCTTGGTATTTGATAGTGTTGATCAAATGCCGAGAACCGATGATGATGAGTTTGATGGGTTAGTAGTGGAAGCTAGAAACAGTGACCCGGTTCGCCGTAGGTTGGTATCCGAGAAAATGTGTGACGTCCTACATCCGGAGGACGAGGGAGTTTTGCCACCTCCTATTAATGAGAACCCGAAAGGCCGTCCTAAAAAATCCACGACTAGGAACAAGTCGTCTTTCGAGCATAGTCAAAGGAAATATGGGACACCTAGCACCGATGGATCTACTGCTCGTACTCACTTATTTGTGGACTTTCCTGCAGGACCACCTTGTGCTCCGTTAGAAAGAAACTACACCATCGACCTTATCTCAACTTGGGCTAAACGATACGGCGTACCATAGGTCTTTGGGGCCAGTTCGATGGTTGGGTAGATGTCGGTGACGATGGTCACTGTGGTTTCCGGGTTACATCACATGCCCAACGGGGGCAAGAGGGCGACTACCTTCAGATGAGGATGTGGTGTGGCCGAGAGATTAGGAGCGACGATGTCTACAAGAACTTGTTCGGTACTCATCCATCCTCTACGACTGGTTTGACATGCTTTGAGACCACATTGAGGTGTTTCGAGTTCTATCTTGAGATCCCATGCGGTCCGGAGCATTGGATGTGTGGCGACCACTTACTTGTAATTGCAACCACCTTCAACTGGACTATTTGTCTCATCGGTCATTTCCGTCGCGACAATGGTGAGAAAAATTGGGTCGGTAGTTGTGAGACAATTTTACAACTTAGGGCTTTGGTTCCAGGCCAAAAACCCTTTGGTGTTATGTGGATTGTAAACTACCACAATCATTGGATGCGGTTGCATAGACCTAGCAAAAGCAACCCGACCCGATTGACCCGACCCGAATGACCCGACCAGTGACCCGAAATTAACCCGAACTACAACACCCGAATGTGACTCGAAACCCGATTGGACCCGACCCGACCCGAACATGACCCGATCTTTCTTGACCCGTAACTGACCCGACCCGAAAATAACCCGATTCAAAATCACTCAACCCGAAAATGACCCGACAAAACATAGCTTTAATTGAACCAAAAAGACTTAAAATGTCCTTTAGTATTGATCGGGCCTGTCGCAAGCCCAATACAAAGATAAATTACCCAGACTAGGCTAATAACAAATTAATGTAATTAGGGAAGTAGGGGTCGATCCTCAGGGAGATGGTGTTTCCTATAGAATGTGAAGTGTCTCGCAATTGGGTTTTATCTAACGAATATCTGGGTTTTGGGATTTTGATATCTAAACTAATATAAAGCATAAATGAAAACAAAATAAAAACAAATGAAAACAATAAAGCAAGTGATGAAAAGCATCTAGGGAAGTAGGTTCACACATGTATATTGACATATTGATGAAATTGGATTTGGAACATGCAAATAATTCATTGTGAGTTCGTAAGAATGATGTGTTCATTACAATCATAGATCAGATGGTCTAGCAGGCTTTTTAGGCGATTTACTAGGTCTTAATCTACCATGTCATGCTTTGTCTATTCAATTCTCGTATGTCTACCTTGGAAAAGAATTCCATTTTAGTAGATGATTTCCGGCCAGAAATTGTTAACTATCGTTACAATCCAAACATGCATAGACACAACGTTTTAAAGGCACAATTTCTTTATCCAATTGTCATCTTTTAATCAATATAACATGGCTACCCTACACCCTAGAAAGGTGACTACTCACTCATGATAATGTCTAAATCTAAAGTGATATTAACAATGAAAACTAGGATTGAAATTTTTATTTGATTTTGACTCTTTATATGGCGATAATAACGACGCTAATTGATAATCTAGGAAATGAAACAACAATTATAACGGTACTACAATGAATCTAAGATAATATGGATAGAAAATAACAATTAAATAGAAAGTGATAAAGGACATTAAACAAAGGATAAAGTGGGAATACCTAGGTGACGATCAACAATGAAAGTGATAACAATAATAGAAATCCCTTGCACATAATAATCGATCCTTGAATTACAACACTTGTACCCAACAAAGTAGACTACAAAGATGAAATTCCTATTGATCTAAACTTAAGTTTTGATAAGGAAAGGACAGAAAAAAATAAGAACTAAAGACTAAAGAAGAATAAAATGAGAGAAGGGAGGCTAGTTTTCCCTCCTCCTAATCTAAGGAGAAATGTAAGAAGAGAAGAGAAGAGGATTGTAGAAAGGTGTGATAGATGATATGAGATGATAGGCTAGAGAATCTATTTATAGTATTAGGGTTTCGTGGAGAAGAGGTCGGGCATTAAACACATAGGACAAAAGTAGGAAGAAGAAGCCGCCATGCTCGAATCAGCAGGAATACCCGATCGGGTACACACTTACCCGATCGGGTATGTGGTATTCTGGAAGCTCTTGACTAACGCTTTATCTTCCTTTGCTTTGACTTGACTTCCAACATCCCCCTTGACCTCTTGAGTCGGGTTTGTTGATAGGGTTTGATGTAAAGCGATGAATTCTTTCGCCTAACTGATTGATCTTCCGACAACTACGAAACTGTCTTTGCTTCTTCTCTCTTTCGAATTAGTGAACCTTCTTGAAATGCCTTTGACATGGTCAAGCTTGCTTCTTCGAATCGTCGGGTTCTAGGCAAATGCTCGGAAATATAGAAAAAGGGCGTAGAAATGTCACTTTCCCTACAAAACATGTTAGAACATAGGAATTCGCCTAGAAGATGATATTAGCTCATGAAATGGCTTAACAAAGCACAAATGACATACAAAACTGAGCTAAATTGGGGGTTAAAACCATACAAATATTCACTTATCATGTATCTTGTTCTTTGACCCGAAAATGACCCGACCCGAAATAACCCGACTCGATTGACCCGAAACGGACCCGACAACAAACCCGAAACAAACCCGAAACCCGAAATAACCCGACCCGACCCAAATTAACCCAAAATCAACGAGAGACTCGAACTGACCCGACCCGAACTGGCCCGACCCGAACCCGATCCGATTGACCCGTTTGCCAGGTCTACGGTTGCATTCAAGAGGGCTGATAAGTGAATATTTGTATGGTTTTAACCCCCAATTTAGCTCTGATTTGTATGTCATTTGTGCTTTGTTAAGCCACTTTATGAGCTAATATCGTCTTCTAGGCGAATTCATGTGTTCTAACCTGTTTTATAGGGAAAGTGACGTTTCTACGCCCTTTTTCTATATTCCCGAGCATTTGCCTAGAACCCGACGATTTGAAGAAGCGAGCTTGCCCAAGTGAAAGGCATTTCAAGAAGGTTCACTAACTTAAGAGAGAGAAGAAGCAAAGATGGTTACGTAGTTGTCGGAAGATCAATGAATTGGGCGGAAGCAATCGTCGCTTTACATCAAACCCTACCAACAAACCCGACTCAAGAGGTCAAGGGGGATGTTGGAAGTCAAGTCAAAGCAAAGGAAGATGAAACGTTAGTCAAGAGCTTCCAGAAGACCACATACCCGATCGAGTAAGTGTGTACCCGATCGGGTAAGTGTGCTAATCCGAGCATGACGGCTTCTTCTTCCTAAATTTGTCCTATGTGTTTAATGCCCGACCTCTTCTCCACGAAACCCTAATACTATAAATATATGCTCTAGCCTCACAACATCCACACACTATCCAATACAACAATCTCTTACACAACATCTCTTTTCTTATATTTTCTCTTTAGTTTTAGTCTTTCTAGTTTAGATTATCTTCTACTTTTGTCTTTTGTTCTTAGTTTATTTCTGTCCATTTCATATCAAAACATTAGTTTAGTTCAATAAGAATTTCAATCTTTGTAGTCTACTTTGTTGGGTAGAAGAGTTGTAATTCATGGTACGGTATTTCTATGCGAAGGATTTCTATTGTCGTTATCACTTTCATTGTTGATCGTCATATAGGTATTTCTAATTTATCCTTTGCTTATTATCCTTTATTGTTTTCCATTTGATTGTTATTTTCTATTCATATCACTTAGATTCATTTCCATGTTGTTATAATCGTCATTTCATTTCTTAGATTGTCATATAGCGTTGTTATTATCGCCTCATAGATTCTAAATTATTGTTAAAATCAACTAAATATGCCTATCTTAACTTTCATTGTTAATATCATTGTAGACATAAACATAATCATGAGTGAGTAGTCACCTTTCTAGGGTGTAGGGTAGCCATGTTAGATTGATTAAAAGATGATAATTGGATGAAAGAAATTGTGCTTTTAAAACATTGTGTCAATGCATGTTTGGACTTTAACGATAGTTGACGATTCTTGATCACAATCATTGACTAGTATGAAATTCTTTTCCAAAGTAGATATACGAGATTTGAATAGACAAAGCATGACATAGTGGATTAAGACCTAGTAAATCGCATAAAAAGCCTGCTAGACCATCTGATCTATGATTGTAATGAACACACCATTCTTACGAACGCGCAATGAATTATTTGCATATCCTAAATCCAATTTCATCAATGTGTCAATCTACATGTGTGAACCTATTTCCCTAGATGCTTCTCATTATTGTTAAATCATCATTTGCTTTATTGTTTTCATTTTAGTTTGCTCTTATTTCGCTCTTATTTATGTCCTTTATTAGTTTAGAATTCAAAACCCCAAAACCCAGAAAATTGTTAGATAAAACTCAATTGTGAGACGATTCACAATCTATAGGAAATACCATCTCCCTGAGGATCGACCCCTACTTCCCTAATTACATTAATTTGTTATTAGCCTAGTTTGGGTAATTTATCTTTGCATCGGGCTTGCGACATGCCCGATCAAATTTTGGCGCCGTTGCCGGGGAGCACGGTTTAATTTTCCTTTTCTTGTGATTTTAATCACGATTAGTTTTATCTAGTCTTTAGGAACTCAAATTCCTTTAGACCTCTCTTGATTTTTCATCTTAACTTTTCTATCTTATGCCCAGATCTTCTAGACTAGGGACCCCTATTCCTTTAGACCCCGAACTAGAAAGAACTTTGCGTAGGAAATTAAAGCTATTCAACGAAATTTCAAAAGCTTATGACATTTCAAGTTTAGATCGTATTCGTGAGAAATACTCGGATATCTTACCTAATCTTGAAGGAGAAGAAGATCCATTCTCATCCCCATTTCAAAAAATCAATCAACTTTCAACCAACATTCCATCTTCATCTTCACAAGCAAAAATGGTTCGACTTTCCGACCATTCTAAACCCACCGCAGATACACTTCCAAAGGGTATCGCTACACCTCAAATTAAAGCCCAAAACTTCGAAATCAAACCTGCCTTCATCAATCTAAGAGAAAGAAATCAATTTGGTGGCAATGCCACAGAAGATCCCAACCTTCATATCCAAAACTTCTGTGACTATTGCTCCACGATTAGAAAAACTGGAGTATCCCAAGAACAGATTAGGGAAATGCTCTTTCCCTTCTCTTTAAGAGGAAAGGCAAAACTCTGGATCAATAGTCTTGACCGAGTTGCCTTAGGAATAGTCGACTGGGATGGTCTAGCTCTTGCTTTCTATCAAAAGTACTTCCCACCAGAACGAACCGCACTCTTACGAAGTCAAATTACTGGATTCCGTTAGAGAGGCGACGAAAGCCTTTATGAGGCATGGGAAAGGTACAAAGAATTACAAAGAGAATGCCCTCATCATGGCCTTGATTCATGGTTCCTGGCTATCACATTCTACAACGGTTGTTGTGGCGAATCACGTCGTATTCTCTACTCTGCTAACAATGGTCGTTTCGATCAAATCGATGTAGAGATAGCTAGTGCGACTATCGAGTCAATGGAAATCCACGATTCTCAGTATAGAAACTCACGTGCTATACCGCTCAAAGCCAAGCAGGATGATTCAAGTAAAGTAGCACTTCTGGAAGCCCAATTAGCCCTTCTGCAGCAACAAGTAGGAAGCTCTTCCCAATCTAAGGAGCATATCAACGTCACTAACCACGTAGTGGTATGTGAGACATGTGGGATCGGAGGGAATAGTTTTCAATAATGTAGAAGTTCGATAGAGCAAGTCAATGCCTTATCAAGGATATAGGCAGAAAACGCTTTCTCAAACTTTTATAACGAAAACACAAAAAACCACCCATTTTTGTCCTACAAAAGTACCAATGTTCAACATCCCCACCAACAAATCCAACAACCATTCATATCACACCAACAAAAGCCTTACAATCCACCTGGTTTTCAAAACCAGAGACCTTCATTCCAACCTAACTTCAATCAACCATACCAAAATCAACCTCAACACCAACCACCTCAAATTCAAGGCCAACCAAATGACTCAAGCTTGAGCAAAATTGAATCCATGCTTCTACAAGTTGTTCAAAAACAGGATTCAATGTTTGCTCAATTTCAAAAGAGTGATCAAGCTCAAAATGCTGCCATCAAAATGCTTGAAACTCAAATAGCCCAATTGGCTGCCTCTAATGCCCAAAGAAAACAAGGCCAACTCCCACCTCATACTGAACAACCGAGGGATACCGCAAATGCTATCACCCTTAGGAGTGGTACCACTTATACGGAACCTCAGCAACCCAAAGAACCAACAGTTGAGCCTTCACAAGTAGAAAGCCAAAAAGATTCTCAACCATCCACCGCTAAGGAAGCGGAAGACAAACATGAAAAGAAGGATGAACTCGAAAAGGAACCCATCAAAATTCAAGTTCCATTTCCCCAACGTTTGAGGAGAAATCATAAGGAAACCCATTTCGGTAAATTCATGGAAGTAGTCAAAAACCTCCAAGTAACGGTTCCATTCACTGAATTAATCACTCAAATCCCTTCTTACACGAAATTTATGAAGGATATCTTAACAAAGAAGAGGACTCTAGATGATGTTGAAATCATCGCATTCACCGCTGAATGCAGTGCGTTATTGCCAAATAAGTCCCCTCCTAAGTTAAAGGATCCTGGTAGTTTCTCTATACCTTGCACTATAGGCACCTACACTATTGATAAAGCTTTATGCGATCTAGGTGCTAGTGTAAACGTTATGCCCTATTCCATTTGCGAAAAATTGAATATGGGAGTTCTGAAATGCACAAGTATCACCCTGCAAATGGCAGATCGTTCTCTAAAACAACCTATGGGAGTTTTAGAAGATATACATGTTAGAGTAGGAATATTTTTTAT
Source organism: Heliosperma pusillum (assembly GCA_022085475.1). Lineage (NCBI taxonomy): Eukaryota > Viridiplantae > Streptophyta > Magnoliopsida > Caryophyllales > Caryophyllaceae > Heliosperma > Heliosperma pusillum. The sequence continues at coordinate 80,995 of JAIUZE010002897.1, read as the reverse complement.
TCCAGTTGATTTCATAGTGTTAGATATGGCTGAAGATTCGCAAATCCCTATCATATTAGGAAGACCATTTCTACACACTGCGGGAGCAGTAATCGATGTCAAAAATGGAAAATTGACATTAGAAGTAGGTGATGATAAAGTCACCTACAACTTAAACAGTGCAATGAAGAGCCCTATGCTTGAAGAGCCTTGCTGTTTCCTTGACATTGTCGACTCAATCATTGATGAATCTCTGTATCCATCAATAATTGAGGATCCTTTAGAAGCAATTTTATTGTTAGAGGATATCTCTGAGAACGACAATTTTGAGATCAGTGAGCTGGAAAAGGACCAGACTGGTAAAGAGATACCATCTGAAGAAGTTGAGGAGTTTATAAGCTTTATTGATGCCCCTGCCAAGGCAGAAGTACATAAACCTGAACTTAAACCTCTTCCCTCAAATCTAAAATATGCTTTTTTAGATGAGTCTGAATATTACCCAGTCATAGTGAGTGCTCTCCTGGATGAAAATCAGTTAAACTCGCTATTGACTATCCTGAGAAAACATAAAAAGGCAATAGGTTATAAACTTGAAGATCTCACAGGCATAAGCCCCGACTTTTGCATGCATAGAATCAACTTAGAAGAAGGCCAAAGACCTTGTGTTCAAGGTCAACGCCGTCTTAATCCCAACATGCAAGAAGTAGTTAAAGCCGAAGTTATGAAATTACTAGATGCTGGCATAATCTATGCAATTTCTGACTCAAAATGGGTTAGCCCTGTCCAAGTTGTTCCCAAGAAAGGAGGAACAACAGTAGTCAAGAATGAAAGGAATGAGCTCATCCCCACAAGGATTGTGACGAGATGGCGTATGTGCATTGACTACAGAAAGTTGAATCAATCAACTCGAAAAGATCACTATCCTCTGCCCTTCATTGATCAAATGCTAGAGAGGTTAGCTTGCCACAAATATTTCTGTTATCTAGATGGTTACTCAGGATTTTTCCAAATTCCTATCCACCCTGAGGACCAAGAGAAAACCACCTTCACTTGTCCCTATGGTACTTTTGCTTATCGTCGAATGCCATTTGGCCTATGTAATGCACCTGCAACTTTCCAACGTTGCATGACTAGTATCTTTTCCGATTTTGTTGAGACTATCATGGAAGTATTCATGGACGACTTTAGCGTCTATGGCATTTCCTTTGATAATTGTTTGACAAATCTATCCAAAGTATTGAAACGCTGTGAAGAAGTCGATCTTGTTCTCAATTGGGAAAAGTGTCACTTCATGGTGAACGAAGGTGTAGTTTTAGGACATATCATTTCTGAAAGGGGTATTGAAGTGGATCGAGCTAAGATCCAAGTTATTGAACAACTGCCACCACCTGCTAATGTAAAAGGAATCAGGAGTTTCCTTGGCCACGCCGGTTTCTACCGACGGTTTATTAAAGATTTTTCTAAAATAGCCAAGCCCCTGGCTGAGCTCCTTTTTAAGGATGTGCCTTTTAATTTCACGAAGGAATGCCTTGAGGCATTCAACAAAATCAAACGCGCCCTAATCACCGCACCTATAATCCAGTCACCTGATTGGAATCTTCCATTTGAACTTATGTGCGATGCGAGTGATTATGTCGTTGGAGTTGTTTTAGGGCAAAGAAAGGAAAAGTTCCTTCATGCAATTTACTATGCTAGTAAAACCTTAGATCCTGCCCAAATCAACTATGCCACCACTGAAAAAGAACTTCTTGCCATTGTCTACGCCTTAGACAAATTCCGTTCTTACCTTATAGGATCGAAAGTCATTGTTTACACTGACCATGCTGCTTTGAAATATCTGCTTTCAAAGAAAGAGGCAAAACCTCGACTTATCCGATGGATCTTACTCCTTCAAGAGTTTGATCTAGAGATTCGGGATAAGAAAGGAGCAGAAAATGTAGTCGCTGACCATCTTTCAAGGATAAGAGTAACTGAAATAGGATTGCCAACACCAATTAATGATTCGTTTGCTGATGATTAATTAATGGCGATTACTGACTCTTCTCCTTGGTATGCTGATATGGCCAATTTTCTTGTCAGTCGACAGCTACCTTCTGACCTTTATTATAACCAAAGGAAGCGATTTTTGCATGATGCAAAATTCTTTGTTTGGGATGACCCTTATCTTTTCAAGCAGTGTTCAGATGGTCTTTATAGACGATGTATCCCGCAGTTGGAAGTTAAAGGAGTTTTAGAAGGATGTCACTCATCTGCTTATGGTGGTCATCATGGTCCGTCCAAGACCGTAGCCAAAGTCTTGCAATCCGGGTTTTTCTGGCCCTCGATGTTTAAAGATTCAAAAGATTTTGTTATGGCTTGTGACGCTTGTCAACGAATGGGTCAAATATCCAAGAGACATGAAAGGCCTCAAAACGGCATATTAGAAGTTGAAATATTCGATGTCTGGGGTATTGACTATCAAGGACCATTCCCTTCTTCTAACGGAAATCGTTACATCTTAGTCGCTGTTGACTATGTTTCTAAGTGGGTAGAAGCAATTGCCACTCCCACTAATGATGCTAGAGCTGTGATACGACTATTTAAGAAGATCATCTTTCCACGTTTTGGTGTACCCAGAGCCGTGATTAGTGATCGAGGAACTCATTTTGGAGAGAAGCAGTTAGATACTCTGCTTGCTAAATATGGTGTGTATCACAAACGAGGATTAGCCTACCATCCTCAGACCAGCGGTCAAGTAGAAGTCTCAAATAGAGAGTTGAAAACAATTCTTCAGAAAGTAGTCTCAAGATCTAGAACTGATTGGAGTAATAAGCTCGATAACACCTTGTGGGCTTATCGCACAGCTTTCAAAACCCCGATTGGAACATCTCTTTATCGATTGGTTTATGGAAAGGCATGTCATCTTCCTGTCGAGTTAGAGTATAAAGCTTACTGGGCTATCAAAGAACTCAACTTGGACACTAAGCTTAGCGCTGATAGAAGACTTTTGCAACTCAACGAGCTTGAAGAATTTCGTTTGCAAGCTTATGAGAATTCTAGGATCTATAAAGAGAAAACGAAGCGTTGGCACGACAAGAGGATAATTAAGAAAGAATTTAATGTCGGTGACCAAGTACTTCTTTTCAACTCCCGTCTGAAATTTTTTCCGGGAAAACTTCGATCACGATGGTCTGGACCATTCAGTGTCACATATGTGAGCAAGTACGGCTATGTGGAACTAATAACTAGCAATGGTGAGAAATTCAAAGTTAATGGACACAGACTGAAACTCTACTATAGCAATTCTATCATCGGATGTTTAGATATTGTCTATACGGAGCGTCCATCCACAACCCAATGATTTCATAGAAAAATTCGTCGAGCAAGACGTTAAACAAGCGCTTCTCGAGATGCAACCCGTGTTTTCCCTTTTTGCATTTTTATTTTTGTTTTTCCCTTTTACGTTGTTTTGTTAGATTTCTTTGCAGATGAAAGAGTTTTTGGAGAATCTCTGACGACCTTCCTTGTCATGTCCAAGAGGCTAGCTTGGGGGAGTCCGCGCTGACTAGTAAACTTCATTCTTCTTTCATTTTTCCTTTCTTCCCATTAAGCATCTCATTGCATATTTTGTTTTTGTGCTCACATTGAGGACAATGTGATGTTTAGCTTGGGGGAGGGATTGCATTTTCCCTTTTTGCATTTTAGTTATATTTTTCAAATTTTGAATAAGATAGAGAGGATTTTAGAGAGAAGATTTTTAAATTTTGAACACAATTGAATGCTTTTCATGCTTTGCTTGCTTGTTTACTATGCTATCATGTTACATTTCCCAAACTTAGAGCTTTCAAAAGATAATGATTCAATATTCATTGAATTTTGCATACATGGGGAAGTCTTGTACACAGTAGGCATGGAATGAATCTATAGATGAGTACGCTTGATCTTGACATTTGGCAAACTACATATATTGTAAGGTAGAACCTCCTTAGACTAGTACATCCATACCCAGTCTCATATAGGTGTGTGTAGTTCTCCTTGTGATGTGTGTCATGTCAAAACGCATAAGTATGGTTCTCATTTCATTTCTATAAGCATTGCATTCATGATTCACTAAGATTTGAAACCTTTTTCACTTTTGAATGACCCCTCAAAATTATCCCCTTCTTACAAGTGCTTCACAAAATAATAGCTACATGCAAAAAACCTGCCTACCTTTTGAGCTAGTAGCTAGACTATGGTGTATGGGTGCTCTTTTGAGAAGATATTCTTATCTGTTAAAGTGAATTTGGAAGAACGAAAAGCTTAGAAAGTGAAGTTATGTTCAAAAGAAAAGAAAAGAAAAAAATGAAATAGGAAAAAATGAAAAAATCGAAAAAAAAGAAAAGAAAAGAAATAAAGAGAAGTTGTGAGTATCTCCTCAGAAATGTCAATTCAATGTTTAGAAGGAGTTTACCCTTGTGTTTCGTGTGTAATAAGCCAATTTGTTACTTCTGGCTTAGTTATTTGTCTTTTGGAAATTAATCGAAAGTTTGGATTGAGTATCCATTTATCATTGGTCAGTTGCTAGCTCATTCTAATCTTCACATGACCATAACTGATTGTCCACCTTTCACCCATTTCCCAAAGCCTTCTTCATATCTACTTTTTCCGGCTTCTTTTCTATGTGCATTATGATCTTTGACTTGTGTTTTGAATTGTTTACCATATTAGACTGCGGACACATTTTCATAAGTCGTAGATAGGTGAGTGTCTCAAAAACATTTACACATAAAGAAATCGCCTTTTACATACATGAGTGTTCGAGTGTGCCGTAAGAGTCCACCTGTCAAAAGATCATGCAAAAGCCAAAAATTCTATAGTGAAATTCTTTGTGCTACGCCGTTATGTAAATCTCAGCCATGTTTATGTATCATTCTTGCCCACTTTGTTTTTGGGTTATGATTCATTATGTTTTCAAAGTTTTATGTTGAGATTTGTTTCTTGATGGTGTAGTAGCCAATGCTTGCAACCCTTGTCCTGATATTGTTTGTTATGTTTGCTTGAGGACAAGCAAAGGTTTAGCTTGGGGGAGTTTGATAAGTGAGTATTTGTATGGTTTTAACCCCCAATTTAGCTCCGTTTTGTATGTCATTTGTGCTTTGTTAACCCACTTTATGAGCTAATATCGTCTTCTAGGCGAATTCCTGTGTTCTAACCTGTTTTATAGGGAAAGTGACGTTTCTACGCCCTTTTTCTATATTCCCAAGCATTTGCCTAGAACCCGACGATTTGAAGAAGCGAGCTTGCCCAAGTGAAAGGCATTTGAAGAAGGTTCACTAACTTAAGAGAGAGAAGAAGCAAAGATGGTTTCGTAGTTGTCGGAAGATCAATGAATTGGGCGGAAGCAATCGTCGCTTTACATCAAACCCTACCAACAAACCCGACTCAAGAGGTCAAGGGGGATGTTGGAAGTCAAGTCAAAGCAAAGGAAGATGAAACGTTAGTCAAGAGCTTCCAGAAGACCACATACCCGATCGAGTAAGTGTGTACCCGATCGGGTAAGTGTGCTAATCCGAGCATGACGGCTTCTTCTTCCTAAATTTGTCCTATGTGTTTAATGCCCGACCTCTTCTCCACGAAACCCTAATACTATAAATAGATGCTCTAGCCTCACAACATCCACACACTATCCAATACAACAATCTCTTACACAACATCTCTTTTCTTATATTTTCTCTTTAGTTTTAGTCTTTCTAGTTTAGATTATCTTTTACTTTTGTCTTTTGTTCTTAGTTTATTTCTGTCCATTTCATATCAAAACATTAGTTTAGTTCAATAAGAATTTCAATCTTTGTAGTCTACTTTGTTGGGTAGAAGAGTTGTAATTCATGGTACGGTATTTCTATGCGAAGGATTTCTATTGTCGTTATCACTTTCATTGTTGATCGTCATATAGGTATTTCTAATTTATCCTTTGCTTATTATCCTTGATTGTTTTCCATTTGATTGTTATTTTCTATTCATATCACTTAGATTCATTTCCATGTTGTTATAATCGTCATTTCATTTCTTAGATTGTCATATAGCGTTGTTATTATCGCCTCATAGAGTCTAAATTATTGTTAAAATCAACTAAATATGCCTATCTTAACTTTCATTGTTAATATCATTGTAGACATAAACATAATCATGAGTGAGTAGTCACCTTTCTAGGGTGTAGGGTAGCCATGTTAGATTGATTAAAAGATGATAATTAGATAAAAGAAATTGTGATTTTAAAACATTGTGTCTATGCATGTTTGGACTTTAACGATAGTTGACGATTCTTGATCACAATCATTGACTAGTATGGAATTCTGTCCAAGGTAGACATACGAGATTTGAATAGACAAAGCATGACATAGTGGATTAAGACCTAGTAAATCGCATAAAAAGCCTGCTAGACCATCTGATCTATGATTGTAATGAACACACCATTCTTACGAACGCGCAATGAATTATTTGCATATCCTAAATCCAATTTCATCAATGTGTCAATCTACATGTGTGAACCTATTTCCCTAGATGCTTCTCATTATTGTTAAATCATCATTTGCTTTATTGTTTTCATTTTAGTTTGCTCTTATTTCGCTCTTATTTATGTCCTTTATTAGTTTAGAATTCAAAACCCCAAAACCCAGAAAATTGTTAGATAAAACTCAATTGTGAGACGATTCAGAATCTATAGGAAATACCATCTCCCTGAGGATCGACCCCTACTTCCCTAATTACATTAATTTGTTATTAGCCTAGTCTGGGTAATTTATCTTTGCATCGGGCTTGCGACAGGCCCGATCAAGGGCCGCAAGAGGATGTTGCCATGCCACCACTAGCTCCCGATTGGCGGACTTATAGACACGAAAGTGTCAGTCATCTCAATACTTTGTACCAAAGAAATATCGAGAACTGGAACGCTTGCATTGGATCCACCACGGGAAGAAGTCGGAGAAGAAGAAATGAAAGCACCGATGATGAAGTTGCCCGGAAATTGAGCTTTGGTTAAGCACTTTATTAATATGTTCAAAATGTAATTGTATATTTGATGAATATTTATGTAATGTTTGTTTTTTTTACCTAAATTTATTTTGGGTTAAATATAATTGACGTTGACAATATTCGAATAAAGCTGACATACATTAAAGTGGATACATAAAGCTGACATAAATTAAAGTCTTAAAATTAAATTACATAGAATAAACGATTAAAATACCCATTTTTTCATTAAAATTGACTGCAAATTTATAAGTAGAAGAAAGTAGAGATTAAGAATTAAAGGAAGAAACATTTGGCAAATCAATAAGGTATGGATATGGAAATGGAAATGGCAGCAGAGAAGCACATCGAAGAAATAAGAAATAAGAAAGAAATTGTCTGCAAATCAATAAGGTATGGATATGGAAATGGCAGCAGAGAAGCACATCGAAGAAATAAGAAATAAGAAAGAAGTTGTCTGCAAATCAATAAGGTATGTTAACTTCGAAGCAATTTGCAGTCAATTTCTGAACATGATGTGACAACTCAACTGACGACTTTAATAAAGTTCTGAACATGATGTGACAACTCAACTAACAACTTTAATAAAGTTCTGAAAATGATGTGACAACTCAACTGACAACTTTAATCATTAATTAAAAACTGATAAATATTACAACGATTTTTTTGCAGAACCAACACTTAATCAGTTGAATATCCTTCGGATGAATAACCATTAGGCCTATAAAACTCCTCCTCTTCGTGAGTTACATACATTTCAAAGGTTTTAAGACTCTGAAATGGCCCCACAAACATCCGGCCGTCCCCTGAACATAGAGAGTGTAAGGTCCTATATGGGACAACTGTCAAACACCTCTCCAATAGTTCAACTATCTACAACCTCACTTTCTCCCACTCACATCGCTTCAAGATGACAGTTTCTGGGAATACAAAAATTAAACTTAATAATAATTTCTGCAAATTTTTTTTGATTAGAAAAATTAGACAATAGATTAAAAGTAACCATACCTTCTGTTACGTTCCTAGGATGAATGGAAGGGTTGTTGAGACCGTAAATAGGTCCATGCATTAGTTGAAGTGAATATAGGGGAGGATTGCCACGACTAATGAAATTATTAAGTACATGATTGTTCAACACAATCATAAGGCGGTCGAATAGTAAGGGAAACTCGTTAACTATCTGGTTAATTTTATTTTGATAATAATTCACTAGTTGTATGTTAGTCATCACCATGATAAAAGTGTAGGATAAGAGGAGTAATATATTTTAAGAGTAGAGATAAGATAGTGAGTTGTGTGGAAATAATTTGTAGGGTAAAGGGTTTAAATAGAGAAAATTTTAGGGTTTTCATGTTGTGGCCAATACAACAATAATATAAATAAAAGTAAATAAATCAACAAACCAATAAAAAAAAATAACTAAATAAATAAAAGATAAGTCAATACTACATAAAAACCAAATAAAACAAATACGATGCATAAATATCCGGTACTAGTTACCCTGATCATGGGTGCCGTAGTACATGATCATCTGACTAAACAAAATATCTAACTGCTGCTGCTGCATCTCCGGAGTAGGTAAACGATAGACATCTGAGAACTGCCGACTAAGTGCAAGGGCTACCTCTGGCTCAGCGTGAAAAGGTGGACGCATAAACCTTAAGACGATCTGAAGGTGTAAAAAAGAATTGGTGAGAAATATCATCGTACCATCTCTCATAGTCTCGAGATACCTCGAAAGGCATCCTAGCTCGTCGAGACCGACTCTTGAAGTTCACCACGAAAGTCTCGTGGCCCCACATCGTATCGGGCTCCTGGCCAAACTCCACAGTATAACCGTTCTTTGCTGGACGGTACTCGGTACATGGGATAGGCATCGGCATCGGGATAGTCTGAATGTACCCAAACTGGCGCATACACCGATCAGGCTGGTACGGCTCAACTATGGAATGAAATCGAATATAGCTGGAATACCGAGAATATCTCGAAGAACTCGGCATACGCGTCCAATAAGGCGTCCATCTGACATGCTCCCTGCAAAGCCCGTCCAACCTAACACGCCACATCTGAAAATGGTCAGGGTCGCCCTTAAACCGAGGAATGTGCCTCCAAGCATCGACCCGTGGCCTACCCTCCAAATAATCTCCCACGTGTGCCGAAACTGGGGGAAGTACTCGTAAATCCAGGCCTGCAATAAGGGCAGACACCCACTAACACCGCGCGCCTCCCGTCGCAATGCCATGCCTAGCTGCCGGTACACATATGCCAAACAAGCGGCACCCCAGGCATACTCTCCAACCTGCTCCAGATCATCAAGTAAGGGTAACAACTGAGCTGACACCCTATCACCAGACTTGTCCACAAACAAAGTCTGTCCCAACAACAACAACAAATAAGCACGGAGGGAGTCATGCTCGTTCCCTTCCTTGATATGGGCCCTCAAAGATGACACCAACAAGCCACCACCCTTAAATAACGGTAGTGCCACCGCGCCGGGAGGTATGCCAAAAAACTGTGCCACATCCATCTTCAACCCCAACTCCTCCCTCGAAGAACCGGCAGCAGAGGTACCCCGCACAAACACCCTCGTACCAGTAGGCCGAATCCCAAGAATCTGCTCCACATCGTGAAGCGTAATGGTGATCTCCCCGAAAGGCATATGAAATGTGTTGGTATCCGGCTGCCACCTCTCTATGAAAGCGCTCAGGCGGTTCTTATCCAAAGCTGTCGTGCAGCACATCGTCAACCCAGTCAGCTGAAACCTCCTAACAACATCAGCCGGCACCTCCATCCTCCCTAACCCATCTACATAACTCAGCCTCTCGTAGCACTTAATAAAGGACCTAGCCGCCTCGGTCTCGGTCCAACTACTATATGCCACATGCCCACCAAAAATCCGTAACACCGAAATGTTACGAGGCCCACCAGAAACTGGGGCTCTAAGGAGCCAATCAGTATCGCTGCGCGGCTTCTTCCGCGGTTCCCTCTGCGAACCATCCTCCATCCTAGAATAGCGGCCAAAGGAGTCCCGAGCTAACCTCTGAGACAACGGTAGCTCCGATCTCGAAAAAGGTACGGACCGCTGAACAATATCCTCCTCGCCCTCCGACTCCTCGTCCACCAAACCCTCGTCAACAATATTATCTTCCCTATAAACGTCTTCCGCTTCCTCGAAACCCTGATCAATCTGAGGAACACTACCTCCTACTTCCTCCGACCTCTCCCTCTCAGAAATATTGCTTCTAACATGATTAGATCTACTACACCGAAAAATAACACGACGCTTTGAAGCCGTGACTCTACGGTTCAACGTACGATCTTCGGGAACCATAACGCTCTTTCCTCGATCTCCCATCTGCATTACACAATTAAAACATTCAAATAAGCGTTAATAATATTCCTAAAACATATTATCATCGAACAAATTAATTTAATCAACTTAATTAACAAATTATAAAAAAATTTCAAATACCCCGTGGACGGACTTTTAATCAAAAAATTCAAACCATGGGCGAGTTTTTTTTTTTGGAAAACCAACCATGGTGGGATGAAAAAACTGGAAATCCCACCATTGTTGGACAACCATTTCACACGTCCAACCATGGTGGGATAAATGTTTTTGGAAATCCACCATGGTTGGACAACCATTTCACACGTTCAATCATGGTTAGACGTGTGAAATGGTTGTCCAACCATGGTGAATTTCCAGATTTTTTTCATCCCACCATGGTTGGACAACCATTTCACACGTCCCACCATGGTGGGTTTTGGGGGGAAAAAAATCCCCCATGGTTGGACGTGTGAAATGGTTGTCCAACCATGGGGAAAATTTTTTTTCCTCCAAATCACACCATAGTGTGATGAAGAACTCGGAACAAAATTCGTTTATTTCTTTCTTTATACAAACAACAACTAACAAATCAAACAAAAATAACAAGAACAAACAACAAACAAAATACAACAAACAACAACAAACATAAACATCACATAACTATAAGTTTTACAACAAATTAAACAAACAAAAAACCAAACTCAATATTATATACAATGAATCAAAAGATTAAACTAAGATATTAAACCAACAATGATTTAAAAGACAAACTAAGAACAATCTACTTTGTTTAACTACAACTTTACAAATTAAACCAACAATCTAATTTAAGTTACAATAAATCGAAAGATTAGTAAATAGATCTAAGAATTTAAAAAAAAAATGAAAACTTACCGGCAGGCGGCAGGGGGTGCCGGCGGTGGCGGCGCAGGGGCAGCTGGGTGGCGGGGCAGCAGGCGACAGGGGGTGGCGGCGGTGGCGGCGCAGGGGGCAGCTGGGTTGCGGGGCAGCAGGCGGCAGGGGGTGCCGGCAGGGGGTGGTGGCTGTGAGTGGCGGTGGTGGAAGTAAGGGTTGATGAGTTTTGGTTTTAGTGGTTTATTTTTGGAGAGAATAAGTTTGTAGAGAGAGAAAGGCAAGGGCAATGCTCGTCTTTTTTATGTTTAACGTCGTCGATGTTTCCTAAAACGTCTTCGATGTTTTACAATCCGGTTAATTATTCAGATGTGGGTGGGTTATTTGGATGGATTATTCAGGTTGTGTCATATTCATATTATGGCACACGTTAGAAAAATCGAAATTATTATAGTGACTTGATATTTTAGATCGAGTCGATTTTCGATACAGACTATTTTGGTTGCATTCTTAGATCATGATTGATTCGGGTCTGGTGATCCGAGTGGAATCAGTTGTACTGGATAACATTCAAACACTGTTAATAAATGTGTACAAGTATCAGTGCAGCGGATCTAAAAGCGTAAATTGTTTTCAAAGAAAGAAAATGATTTCCCTTTACCAAGACAGTACTCATTATGAAGTCATTACATAAAACAAACCTTGAGGTACGTCAAACAAAGCATGGGATTGTAAAAAATACAGTCGTTTATTATTAGCTTGAAATAACAAGAAAGAAATGATGCAAAAAACAGTAAGAATAATAATTCAGCCGACACAAAGAGAGCATGCTTGCTTAACCACGGCTTTGGGTGATAAGCAACCTGATATTGTTAAGAGCCTCGATAGCATCCTCAAGGTACTGAATAAGAGACGGTGCAACGTTCCCAAGAGGATCGGCACTGGCTTCAACCTTCTCATCCTCTTCGACGGACTTGACTGAACTAGGATCCGGGTTGTTCTCAAATGCCTCAGCTTGCTCCAGGAACGTGTCCATACGAGGTGTGGCAAATGACCTGACATTCTTGACGTCATCACCTCTCCCAGCAAAACGCTGTCTTCCATGAGATGTACGTGAGCACATTGCGAATGGGCGTCCCTTCTTGTCGTAGATGTCTCCGTCTTGCATGTACTCCAACATAAGATCCACTTCTTGTTTGAGGGCTTCGATTGACGGGTTTGGCTCCTCGAATTCTGCATCGTCCAGGTTTCCTTGGGCGTCTGTGAGGAGTCTTGTGGCGTTGACGAAGTCTCGCTTCTCTGCCTTTTCGATGGCTGATTCGATCGTTTCTAGAGTTTCAATGCGGAGGATCTCGGCCTTTAGTTTGTCAGATTCTTCTGATGAGGGTGTTTTGGTTCGGGTTACGGTTCCGACTGTAGGTCTGGGGTTCTTCAATAACCCACCAACTCTGAAATATATGGAGAATAGGAAAATTAGATGGTCAACATAGAACTCCAATTTGATGTAACGATTAAACTTGGGGGATTTTGATTAATAATGGGGGAGAACACATACTTGAATGAGCGTTTAACTCCAATGATTTTGGTGTCAGCAGTCGTTTTTACGACGACAGCAGGGAGAAGAAACTCGACCACAATCTTTCGAACTTCTTGTTGGTAAAGATCACCGAAGGTAATGGTCACAGAGCCGTCGGCATTAGTGGTTTTCTTGTAATCACCGGCAAAAATCTTCTGGATTACAGACTTGGTTAACACACCAAGAACAGTATCATTTTCTGGTTGTATGGTTACTGTCAATTCCTGAACCACAATACTAAGCAGTCCGGCCAAACATTGTGAGAATACAGTGCTTAAATTACTTGTTTCCGAGTCGTTCACTTCAGCATATGAGAATGTCCCGCTTATGCTGTTCTTTGCAATTGCTTCTAGAGCCTATGCAACAACGTTTAGGAGACTGTAATTAGCGCCATTCCCGATTCCATTACCAGTCCACAGAACAAGGAAAAAAAGAGTTTGTGTGCTTAACGAGAGGGAGATGAACCACTTACAGCGGGGTTGTAGTCCTTGCCAGAACCAAAACCGAAGGTATGAACAGGAATGTCAGCAAGAGGAATAGACTCAGCTTTTGGTCCCTCATTCTGCACACCGTCGGACATGAGCATGATAGCCATAGCTCGACCCTCTTTAAGGGTTCGATCATTGAGAACCTTAAGGGCCATCTTAAGGCCTTCGGCCGTGTTGGTGTTAGTTGTTGTCCTCAAGTCCTGGACCAAAGCTCCAACTGTAACTTTAGCATCAGCTGTCATCTGGTACAGCTTGCAGACTCGGTCAGCTTGGGATGCGAACGTGACAACTGATAAACGGTCATTTTGGCTAAGTTTTTGGATCAGAAAGATCATGGCCCGTTTCATTTTTTCGAGTTTGTTTTGTTGGCTCATGCTTCCGCTTATGTCTAAAACAGCAACAATGTCCACTCCCATTCTTTCCTTGCCGTTTGCGGCTCCAGTAACTTCGACTAGAACTGGGAACTTGGTTTCTTCATTGGTTACATCCCTCTTACGCTCTATTTTCACTTCGATTACTCCGACTTTGAATTTGTCCACCACTACCCCTTGCCCTGAAACATGCTACATAGTCACGCATACGACATGACAAACTGACAACTAAAGGTTATATCCCCTGCCAATCATATACAAAGGGTCGTATTGCGGATTCTGGATTCACATTTCAGAACTAAACCATCTCCAACAACGAGTATTTAATCAGAGCTCCAGATTTCTAGTCATTCGGATTGGGTGATTACGGGTTGTTTTCGCGAAAGTCAAAAGTCACAAGTCCAAGATTTTATTTATTTTACATGCCATATACTGGGTGTGTGTTTTTTTAGGATACCATGTCAAAAAAACCATTTCAACCAAAAACTGAACTTTTTTCTTATGGTTGAACAAGATCAGTTTTATACTCTTAACCCTATATTTCTCGGAATCATACCCATCCGAGTAAAAGACTCCTTAGATAGTTACAAAATATCATGGTGTATATCTTTTTGCTGACATTTTAACTAGATCAGCTTTTAGATATGATTACCGTGCAAAAGGTGATCTTCTTTTGGAATTATTATTGTCCTACATTCTTTTTTGCTTTTCTTATTTTGTTTCACTTGGAGATTTTCTTTGTTTTATTTGGTGATTTTTTTCCCAAAATAATGTTACCATTTTATGACACAAATACGTCTTTATTCACTTAAATTTCTCGACTTTTTGGCTAATTTCCTTATTGCTTTGAGTAATTTGTTTATTTGTACAAAGTTGGAATTTATACATGAAGATCCATTACCGTCGTCTCACACCATACTTGTACAGTAAACTAGTCGCCTAGTCGGGGATTTGAATCTCGGACCTAATATTACCACTCTACATCAATTGAACCATAAGCAATCTCGACTCTCGAGTAACAGACTACTACGTCAGGCACTCAGGCCAGTAACTAAACGATGCTTATCAGACATCGCTGACATATGTAAAGTATTTGTATTTCTATTTTTGGGTAGTAAACTGTAAAAGTTTGGATTTTATACATGAACAAAAACAGGACATCTTATGTGTAATCCCAAAATATTCAGAAACAAAAAAGTAGTGCAACATGCTTCCTAAAAATAAATTACACAAAAATTCAGATTTAAAGTATATAATATATTTTCCTTAATCTCCTGAATTTTTGATCGCATATGATTTGCACAAAAGTACACACTAAGAATTTCTTATGAAAGTAATTAGTATGTACTTTTAGCTACGGACCATATTCTGAAGCAAATTCCGTCATTATTTGTAATTAGCTACCGAAAACTAGTGATTTGCTACTGAAATATTGGTCTCTAATAACCAAAAAAACAGCAGGCATAATATATAATAACTTTTTTTATTTTGACATCATACAAACAATGGCTATAAGTTGAGTAGTGTAATTTAGTGGAGAAAAATAAAAAGTGGGAAATGTAGCAAATACTAGGAAGTACTTCTAGTAAAATAGTAAATGTAATTTACCTGTTATGATATTCTCATTGATAACTTTAATGGGTTCATCGTCATTGTATGTAACCATTTTTGGAGAGAAAGTTGGTAAGGTGCTGGAACCACGCTCTCTATGCCAACTCTGTTACTTCCTTTATGTTTCTACTTACTCATATTACTTATCAAACTTTCTTGATATATATAGTGAAGGTTCATAAGTCCTAACTATAAGTCATTGTTTTACTTTGAAACATTTTCGATTAAATTTTAGCTACTTTTACTTAATTTGATTTGATTTCAAGTTAATTTTTAACTAAAGAAATTATATGAAACGGCCTTACAAGTGAGACATATTAGGACTTGGTATGTATAAATAATTCTGTTTGACTCATGTGTGATAATTTCATACCGATTTTAGTTAACGTTTTTTTTCCGGATATATTACTTATCAACGTTTAAAATATTTTGTATTTTACCAAACATATTGTTTGTGAAATGTATTAAAATTTCTTATTTTAGAATATGCTCACCCTTATGCTGAGTAAACAACATATTAACCCCCAAAATGTTGTTTCAATATGCTATTTTTGTTATTGTTATTAAGTTATTGTTATTTCTTATAAGTTCATTCCAGTTCAGTTCAGTTTAGATTCATTCGGCTCAATTCAGATCAGTTCAACCAATTTAAATTCAAAAGAACATAACCTTAGTCCTTAATTCGGATTCACTTTTACCTCTTTAACTAATTTTATCAAACGGTTTAAAGTTAATACACTAACTTTCTATTTTCAACCACGTTTTGGCTATATTCAAGATTTTAGTTATTAATTCAGATTTCAGACTTCTTTTCAATTAGTTTTGCCAACCGAAGTAAACAAAAGGCATTTAACATATACGAGTATACCAAAATGAGTTTTGGTTTGGTAAGATTAGAAAAAATATTTTGATGACGATAATAATAGAAAAAAAAGGATATTCTACATGGTTCTTTATTTTTTCATATTCTACATTGTACTCCTCATTTTCTTCAAACAAACTTTGACCGCGTATAATTCATAATCATGTTTTCGAAACGCGACGAATCGTTTTTTTTCAAAATGAGCGTTTTCTCGAGATCTTCGATTTGAAAAAAAAATCGTTATTTTATGAATTCGTAGCCATGAGATATCGTCGGTCAAAGTTTATTTGGTTAAAAATGCTTGATCATCCATAACTCTTGCAACACATTCATAAAGTGACAATTTTTTTTTTCGAATTGAAGATCTCGAGAAGACGATCATTTTGGGAAAAAGAATCGATGCTTTCCGAATTCATAACCACGAATTATATACGGTCAAAGTTTTTTTTGAAGAAAATGAGAGGTACAACCTAGAAAATAAAAATCAAATGGATACCACGTAGAATATCTAAAAAAAAAAATTATTGATGGCAGATGTATGGAATCCTTTTATTTCTCTTTTAACTTCCCTCCAAAATTTTCTATTCTCGTTTAGTTTATCAGTAGGTCTTGCTTGCGACGGATCGGATCTTGCGACGGGTATTTTGTGAGAGGAAATGGGTAGAGGGGACAAGGTGAGCACCCCCCATGTGCTTCTCCACTCACCCTTGATGAGTATTTTGTGAGAGAATATGGTATCCGTCTTAAGCTTGCGACGGATAGTGTCCGTCACAAATGAGAATTTGTGTTAGTTTATATAGGAAATAAACTCCTATAGCCTAGTAAGATGTGCTAAAGTGGTTAAAACTTGGGTGAAATTCTCAAGGATTTTAGGTTCAAGTCTCTTCAAGATCAATATCTTGTGGTATAGGCTAGGGCTGAGCAAAAGTATACGATACGGTTTTAATATACGGATACGATACGGTATACGGTTTTAATTACACGGATTTCCGGATACACGATACGAATTTCTGGGTATATGATACGGTTTTTTAAAAACCGTATCGGGTCCGGGTCGGGTAAAATCAAAACCGGGTATACGGTTTTTGACACGGTTTAATTAAAAATAACGAAAAATAAGTTGTATGTGAAACTTTGTGTGTGATATGTACTATTTGTGTGAAACTTTGTGGTTAATCATTAGATGTGAAACTTGTGTATGTAACTACTTTGTGAGTGTCAAAGTTTTATGTGAAGTGATGAAAGTTTGCATTTTGTCATCTTAAAACTAATTTTGCAAGTAATTCTGTTTCGTAATAATAGGCCTATTAGATTATATGAGCATTCTAGTAATGGGCCGTAACTAATTTTGTGAAATTAAATTTTGAGTTTTGACCATTATTAATTAAACCGGATCCGGGTATACGGTTTTCGGGTACCCGGTTAAACCGGGTCGTATCCGGGTATTAATTTTTGGCCTTAGAAAAACTGGGTACCCGAATTTGCTCACCCCTAGTATAGGCTATGCCGTCTAGACTTTGAGCTTGTCTCCCCGGGTGGCTTACCTAATGGTATGCGTGGTTTGTTTGCTATCATGTATACCCGAGGGTTTACCCTGAGCACGCCAAAGATAGCGGCAGCGGGTTCCCTTGTGTATAAAAAAACTCATATGGTAATTTGTAATTCACACGATTCCAATTCATACCTACACGATTTATATGAAATAGTAAAACATGTTTGGTTGCCTTCTAAGAGTTATATTTTCCCAAGAATTAACTCTAATGTTTTGTTTGGTTAAACTAAGTCAATTCACATGAATTTAATTTCTAAATACCAATATCCTCTCCTTTGTAATTTTTTTATAAAATTTCTCAGTTAAGATGGATACTATAAGTCTTAAGCTTAAGACATGTCAAAAGCTTACCAAATCAAAAGACAAGTTGTCCAGAAAATGCCAAATTATTTTATCTTTATTATTTTATCACATGACAGGGAATAAATATGATTCAGACGCGACAATGCGTGCATTTAGCTCTACGGTGTGCATTTAATATTGTGTACAAAGTCAATTGAAGTATTGAACCCTAAAAAAATAAAATAGTCCGTAGTATTGTCTACAAAGTCAAGTAAATTATATTCTTTTTGGTTAACCTTTGAAAAATAACTTATTTTTTTTCTTTGAAGATAAGTTTAAGTAGCCATTGGATGGATGAAATGATAAAATAATAGAAAAAAAATATCTTTGGATGGATCTATCTATAGATGGTAACTACTTTAAATCCAATTGTTTATTTTTGGTCAATTATGTTAGATTCGCTAATTTAGTACGCCTATTTAACTAGGTTAACATATGACTTTAGGAGCATTGAAGAGGACATATATATTTTAAAATGGTATTAAAACGATGTAGTTGGATAGGACAATAATCATATAGAGATTACAGATAAGGTGTAGACGTGGTATACCCACTTGCGATTTAGTATAATTATTGTTCAAAAGTCGTCCTTAACGTGTGCTAGTGTCTACATGTTTTGGTCTATATTTAATGTCTGAACCTGTGTATTGGTAGTATAGTAGCTTCGCAGTCACTGCAGAACGTGGTTAATTTTGAAATTGAATACTTGTACAATTTAATGAAATAGTAGAAATACATTAATTAATATTTAGTTCAATCCCTTATCTTAGGCTTACTCGTTTGGTATTATCATAGGCGGACCGAGAAATTTGTTTTTAGTGTAGTAGGATTATCACTATAATAAAAAAAAACGGCTAGCTAATTATTGGACGTCATTAACCATGACTAGATTTAAAGTCGAGCTCGTGTTCAGGTCAAAAAATAAAATTCACTTCAAAATTTTGAAGCTCAAATCGAGATCGATTAAATATATATTCTTTGAACATTTCTTTCTTATAAGTAATTTTAAATTTAATACGGAGTAACAAATAAATATGTATGTAAACAAGAAAAATATTAAGTAAAAAAGAGGCAAGGCAAGTTTTTCCATGTCGATGATGAATTAGTGATAGTATTTGAGACGAGAATGTGCATTGCTACCAAAGCAATTTCTGTCTCACCATAAATTCACATTTCTATTTCGAAGCGAGTGACATTTTTATATAGCCGAGTTATAATAAGTATGAAAAGTCAAAAAAATATTCCGCAAATTATTAGAATTAGTCAAAATATTATACAATAGAAATAAAGGAAAATGAGTTGAGTAAGTGTAAACACAAATTCTCATTTCAGACGGTTATTATCCGTCTTAAGTTTAAAACGAGTCAAATACATTTTAAATCACTTCACTTGTTGTCTAGAAATTTCCAAAAAATTTGTCTTTATTACCATCATTTGATAGTATTTAACTCGTCTTAAATTTTATATGAATAATATCCGTTTTAAGTAAGACTTAGCGAGATATAAACCAAATTTTTTTTTGGTACATTGATGCAAACCAATGTTGAAGGTGGTCTTCTCCCATCCTTCCTCTAACAAGTTAATAAATGTCAAAGAGACAGTCCATCTCAATAATGGTCATTAAATGTTAAAACGACTAACTAGGAGTTAACTCAACAACAAGGGTCTCAACTTTGACATAATCAAGCTTTAAGGACCTCAACTTCATTTACATAGCTTTAAGGACCTCTATCTAGTTATTGGACAAAACTACCTTGTTTATTATTTAATAGGAGTATTAATTTCATAATTATATTTTTATATAAAGATAATATATATTTTTTATTTAGGCCAAAAATAGTATTTATAAAAAAAATAACATGCTTAGTTTTATCCTCTACGCAACTACCCTCATTTTATACGAGTATATATCTACTGAAAATAAACAAGTACACACTTTAATCACTTGAAGTCTTTAACTTCGTCATTTTACTTTTTTTTTCCTCTTTTTTTTGCATTTTCTAACACATTTCTCATGCACGCTTAAAATAATATATATACATGTAGATGTCAACTTTTTAGTTGGTAAATCAAGAACCGTAATATTCATGATTTGGGTTTGAACCCTCGTCAGTGTCAAAACTGTCCTTATGGCTCCAATTGTACCAAAAAATAATATACATAATGCTAAAATTTTGAACCCCCATATTTTGAACCCAAATTCTCATTTGTGACCGAAAATTTCGTCACAAGATTGTGATGGACACTTTTCGTCACAAGATTACGACGGACTAAATGTGACCATTTTTATGAAAAAAATGTAACCATTATCTGATAGGTAACATTTTATGAATGATTATTTTGTTATAAAATGATCACATTTGTTCCGTCACAAGCTTGAGACCGCCAAAAGAGAAACCAAATGTACTTTTTATAACTTTTTCCGTAACATTTAACTCGACTTTAAATTTGAGTTTTTTTTGTATTTTATATAGTCGTAATTATTTGTGATGTGAGATTACCTTATTTAGTAGTATAAGGTAAATTCTCCTTTCACTAAGTTTATTTTATGTCTAAAATTTTCATCTTACACTTCTTTTACATCTCAAAGATGAACGTTTATTTGCAAGTTTATATATAGTAACATGCTATCTATATGACTATATTCCTATAGAATGTAAACTTAAGAAAAATAATTTTTAATAAGTAAATTTCATTCTTGTATAAAATGTAAGCAAACTTTTTTAAGTGGAATACTAATTTTCTTTATTTTTGTATGTGGTAATTGTAAATTGTAAGTATAAACAAGTGCAAGGATAAATTTGTCCAAAATATTGTTTGAGATCCTTAAAGCTATGTAACTAAAGTTTGGGTCCTTAAAGCTATATTTTGTGAAAGTTGAGACCCTTCTAGTAGTGTTTACTCGACTAACTAGTGTAACATTAAAAATATCAATATTTCATATATTCATGAGGAGACTGACCCCTGACACGTCGTCGACTCGTTGTGGGTTTTGTCTAGGAGTGAATGAGATGAAATTGGCACGAGGGTGGCTTCAAATAATAATTGTAGTCTATAGAATATTAATTTCATAAGAAATGACCCACTAATTAAATTTTAAATAGAGACTTACAAAGTCATTCTAAACAAATTAGTTCTTGTCGACTAATTAATAATACAAAATACTTGGCGTACGAAAGTTGGCCTTGAGTACATAAAGACTTTGATATTTTTAAGTCTTTGTATATATTGATATATTGCGGTACTAATTTTTTTTATAAGATAAAAAAATTAGGTTGATTATCCTTTAGGATAGGACTAACCTATTGTGAAAGTAAGTTAGTACCGACTAGGTAGTTGTTCGTTCAATTCATGGAATTTTAAAAATTCTGTTAATTTTATTGTCGTTCCTTACTAGGTAGTTGTTCGTTCAATTCATGGAAGTATAAAAGAAGGTGTCTAAACAGTTTAATAAAAAAATATTATAAAACATGCATATTTTATTTACCTAAATAGTCACATAAAGATCATTGAAAACTATTCATATTGCAATAGTTAGGTAAAACAATTGTTTTTACCTTAATCCTTATGAAAAATAGTTTCACATGTGATTGAATTATATACTGCTTTTAATTTTGCAAAATAATTTATCTAGAAAAACTTTTAATTCACATAGTAACATAGATATGTAATCATGCATGTTCGTTAGTGTTGAAGATTTCCTTTCTATCTATTAAAATAGACTAAAAACTCATACGGATTGTAGACTGTGTAATAAATCAACCGACAATAAGCCTTGCTTATAACTATTGTAAGTTACAATAAAAGGTGGTATGCATCATTACCCACAGAAAAAGTGTTAGTTTGAATGATTTTAATCTCTCGATATAACCTATTCTCAATTTCTTATTTACAACGTTTATAAATGAGAATTAGTGATCAACTTAAAAGAAGATTGCATACAAAACCTAGTTAATGTGCATCGTTGTACGCATAATTTAAAGAAATTGTAGAATAGATGTCCACCATTGTAAACCTACAAATTTAAAGAAGAAGGAGGAAGAAGAAGAAGTTATCCACAAAACCTAAATTTGTCTTATACACTGATTGGGTAAAGTTAAGGTTCCAATAATAAATACCATATATGATATGTGTATAGATATGCCCCACTACACTCCAGGATGATGGCTTACTAAGAAGTGGTGACTAATACTCCCTCCAATTTTTCATCTTCTTCCCTCTTTTCATACTGGGTCAATTGTGGTGATATTTCCTCTTTTCTTATTTGTAAGTAGTTGTGTGGTCCAAATTTAATTGAATGTGGGGTAGTGTGTTTTGTGTGGTCCAAATTAATTTCCTTAATCCTTGTGTCCAAAAAAACTGGGAAGAACATGGTAAATTGGAGGGAGTATGTGATTATTCGAAAAACGCAGGTGTGAAATTTGAAAAATGCCGTGAATGATTGAATGATGCCAATTAGGTTTGGTGTTCGAACTAGGATTGGTCCCCTCATGAGGATGAGTTGTGTTTCATTAACCCTCATGTATCACGTTCCCACGCACGAAATAAATACCCCCTTAATTTATCACATTAATTAATTAAGTATTGCAAGTTGAATGTACATGAAGCTAGTGGGAGAAAAGATCTAGGACAAATATTTTTGAATTCACATATTTTTGAGTTCATTAAATATCTAAAAAATCCGAAGTTCATATCATATGAATTCTTAGTATTTATATAAATTAGGTTTGGTGTCATGTCCTGTTTGAATTACGTTATTTAGCATTTAAATTTTATTTTAAATGAAATATAATCGTGTTAAGACTTATATGACCCATATATTCACAATAACGAATGAATAGCTTGTATATTAATTGATGTAGTTAACGAGGTTACAGACCTAATTATTTATACAATTAGATGCTTAAGATAAAGGCTAAAACTATCAGCTAATAGGAGTTACAAAGTAGGATCTACAATTGACTAAATACATTAAGAAACTAGGAAGAATAGGAGAGAAAATAAGAGAGTCTCAAGGCTAATTGTTTCTTACTTGAATCCACCACAACTTACTCCTTTAAAATATCCCATTTTAAAGGGGTTAGTTGTGGTGGTTATGGTGGTAGAGAGGGGTTACACATGGGGAAGGGAGAAACTCAGCAATGGTAGCCGGTAATGAAGGTGTCGCGCCGGTGGTATGAGGGAGGTGATAAGAAGGTAGAGGGAAGTCAGTGGCCGACGACATGGAGGTAGTGGTAATCAGAACACTACAAGAATTAGGTCTGATACCTACCGTTAAAAACGGTCGTTAAATGTGAATACCACTTTTTCCTCCTTAGCGTTGGTGGTTGGTGTGGGTGAGGGGTAATAAAATCTCATTTCCTTGGGGGTGAGGTGTAAGGATGTAGAGGCAGTTGGGTGTAAAAGAAGGGATGAAATTCCCTTTGTTTGTGTCAAACAAACACAGACAAAGGTAATCATTGACTTCAATTCCCTTTCTTTTACTATATACCTCAAACAAAACATCCCCTAAAACTAGGGCAGAGCACGAATCGGATATCCAATCCAAAGTGCTAGTTCGGATCGGATATCCAAATTAGAATTCCTAAATTTAGATATCCAATATCCAAACCAAATGTATCGGATATCCAGTGTTCAGATATCCAAAATAATCGGATCGGATACGAATATCCATATTTTGGAATTAACATTAAAATTAAGTTTGAAACACGATCATATTCATCATTTTACACGATGATTTTCTTTAGTAATCTTACTTTAATGTTCTCGACATAAAATTTAAATACAACTTACATATTTCTCTTATAATTTAAACTTTTATAAGTTGTTTTATGAAATAACATTGTATTTTTTCGAAATTATAGTAGAAAATTATAATTTCGGATCGGATCGGATATCCAAATTTTTCAGTTCTAATATCCATATCCAAACCAAAACCAAAGATTTCGGATCGGATATCCGATTCAAACTTAACTTTCGGATCGGGTATCCAAAAATTCGGATCGAATTCGAATCAGATATCGGATTGGTTTGGATAATCGGATTTTTTTGCTCAGCCTTACCTAAAACTACATTTAAAGTAATTATAAATCTATATAATCAACTTAATTAAGGAAAATCCCTTGGTCTAGCAAATCATCCTTAACACCCCACACTCCTACCTATTTTATATCCCTATAACCTCCTAACCTTTTTTTCACACGTCCTAAGGATCATCAAAGAAACAACCCACAACAAATAAAAATGGGAGAAGAAAGAGGAACAATAGCCTTCTTTGCAACTTACAGACCACCAGTACCACTAGAAATATACTCAAGCCCATATAAGCCCAAATCACCCTCCGATGAGACCACTTTGACCGACGGTCAGTACTACAACTACAACGGTCAAGTCATCCCACCTTCTGCTCTTAAGACCATCCTTAAGAGCAAAAAACTACCCACCAAGGCTACCGTAGCTGACGTCGAAGCAGGCCGCGTTGGCGGCCTGCTTTTCGTGTCGGAACGGACTAATAACCTCGAAACCCTTCATATAGGGATTCAGTTTAATGGGAAAGTAGAAGTGTATAACTTTGGTGAGGTATATGGTGCATTTAAGGGTACTAGAATGGAAGATAGTGGGTGCATTGCTGGAGATTATATTGTTTATGTATCTACTAAGGATCCTTCTAAGCCTCATCAACCTTGGACTGCTGTTTTTAAGACCCATCTCTTGACCGGAAAGACCGACCGCCTTACACCTACTGGCACTGGTATGGCCTTCTATTAATTTCTCGGTTGGTCTTTGGAAATTCGTTGACTAATTCGCTACTTTTTATTACTTTCTCCGTTCCATTTAATTATATACAATTGCTTTTTAGGAACTAGTATTTATAAGTCTGTTGAAAATTTTTAATATCACTTTTAATATATAGCATAAAAAATACTCCGTAGTCATCTTGTTTAAATTGTAATATGAGACTATGAGTACATCAACTATATAACTTACTAGTTTTAGCCCGTGCAAAATTGCACGGGTATGATTTAAAAAAATTTAATGTTTAAAATTATATTTTAGAGAATAACCTCTCAAATAGTTTATTGGTATAGTTGTCGTACTTATTTCGTCACAATTATTTGTTTATCTATTCTATTCTTTGTGAGAATATATTAACAAAAGGTAAAAGAAAAATTGGAACAGAGGAAGTGTGTATTATATGTTTTTTCAAAAATGTAAGGATTTTTTTATGGTCAAACATAATATAAAGCCCGCTATCATTAAAAATGCATTCTTGTATATAAAGTTATATATTCACTTTAACGATGTAAGAATAGATGATTGTTATGTTTTATATAAACGCTTGTAAAAATAATTGGTGATTGTTGTGTTTTATTCTTGTATATAACTTATACTCCAACTGTTTCAGTGTATTGTTTACTTATGCTTTATATATAAATACCAAAGTTTTGAGAGAAAGGGAGAGGGGAGAATTGATTTAAATATCATTAAAAAATAAAATAGGAAGAAAAGTGTAAACTATTGACCGTGACAGATGGAGCAATGTCGTTTAATAAGTTAGTTGTGATAATTGTTTAATTAAAGTAACATAAATGATAAATGTGTGAAAACTTATTTTTATTCGTATAATGACCATAATCAGGCCAGTAGCTTATATGATGTAATTGGTATACTCTTTGTTGTCAGAATCCTGATTCGATCCTACGTTTCTACAATTTTACGATCTAAAAACGCATGGCCGATCCCAGATCTTACGATTCTATTATGGTTGTAGAATCTTACGATCGTATTCTTTTGAAAAGTCTGTCCTAGAGTTAGGATCATAATAAGATCCTACGATTATACGATTCGATTTTATAATAAAAGAATAAATATATATTTTATATAATGACATTGTAAAATCTGACAACAATTTATGTATTTACCAAATCTTGTATAAGTTGTATAATCATGTTCATACAATGACACGGAAATTATAAATCGGTCAATAATTTATGGAAAAATATTAATTAATGCTCCCTCTTATTCTATCTATTTTTCACTATTTCCTATTTGGTTCATTCATGTTTTCTTCCCTATTTCCACTTTTGGTGGTGAGGTTGTGTGTTTTGTGTGGTCCATATTTAATTGCATGTGGGGTATAGTGTTTCGTGCGGTCCATATTTAATTGCATGTGGGGTATAATGTTTTGTGCGGTCCATATTCATTTCCTTAATCCTAGAGCTCAAATGAAAAGGAAAGAATACATGGAATAAGAGGGAGTATGTGTTTTGATCATCAATTTTTTACCAAATAAAAACCTATATTTAGTGAGTTCGTAAAATCTTACGATCCTACGATCCGATCCTACCTACCCCATGGATTCAATGTAGAATCCCGATCCTGACAACATTGGGTATACTCCAACCCGGTGAGTATGAGTGTTCATCGGTCCAAAAATGGACCGGATGACCACTAATCCCAAGACCAGAGATCATACCAGTTAAGAGGAGACCCGGACCAGACCGGACTGTAACTCTTAAGGTCCAATTTTTCTGGCGTCTATCCCGGACCGGTTCTACTTTTTAAGAGAAAACTAATTTTTTTTTAAAATATGAACCGGACCGGATCGATCCGGATAACACGTAACAGTGAGTATATCCCGAACCAAGACAATAGTTATATAGTCAAAGATAACACGTACACAAATACACAATATAATATTGGACTTAATTAAACGATGTACATGCCAATTGCCAAGTAAATAATCAAAGCAATACTAAATTTTCACGGCCCAAACACATTTACCAAATTACCATCCATATATAATGGCTAGTTGTGTAGCTTTGTCCATTACTCCCTCGTATTCTCTAAGATCTTCCACATTTCCTAAAACGACAAATTCACTAAGATCTTTCACTTTTCTTATTTGTCTATCATTTGTGGTTATAATAAAGTATGACCCACATTCTCTCTCTTACTTTCATTTACATCCACATATCATCATACCACTAAATATTTGTCCAAAACGAATGTGGAAGAACATAGTGAATAGGAGGGAGTATAATTTATAAACCCTACAATAATCCTAAGTCCCACCTAAGTACTGCCGCACCTTCCAAGTTCCAAGTCCCACCTACCTTCCCAAATCCTAATGCCTCTCACTCCATCTTCATCACCCGTTTCATTCTAAATTAACCAAGTTCACTATTGAATGTCTTCCATAATATTTACTGCTAGATCTCTATTTTTCGTATTTTAGGTGTTTAATATCTATTTTAATTTTTAAAATAGAAAGTTCGAAACGAAACAATTGTGATTTTTTTGGAGATTGGCTTTGCGGAAGCCTGTTAGAAACATTAAATAATTTTTTAAAATATGTTTTTATTATCACACATACCTCGTTTCTTTTATCTTTGTCAATCCTATTTAACTTCAAATAACATTTCATTTTAATTTGAAATCAACCTCTGCACAACAACTTTTGTGTTATAAGATTTGAAAATCGTATCTCATCCAATTTATGAAGTTTGATTTTAATGTAATATTCCTCTATCAATTTTGATATGTTCATAGCAATTACGTCTTATATACTCCCTATTTTTAGCTTAGTTTCCTCGAATTTTACACATACATTTGACTATTCTATTTTAAATATTTATTTTTAACTTTCCCCCCTTATGTTTTATGGGCTACATTAATTTAACTTTTTCTATATAAAAATGTTTTTTTTAATATCTATGTTAACCAATTAATTTTTATCGCTTTTAGAATATATGATATTAAAATTATTTTACATGCATTTTTAAGGCTTTGCTTATATAAAGCATTTTAGCTTTTTTTTCAAGCGTATTTATTTTTTGTTCTGAACCTGATTAAAAGACTGATTTCATTTTTTGCCAACATGTATCTTATTATTGCTTTGTTTCCCTAAATGTCTGATATTTTTCATAAGATTGTGTATTTGTGAAATTACATGTTGTGCACCATTATTAAAAAAAAATCAAAAAAATTTCAGAAAAAAAAGTCCAGTATTTGACATAACATTTTAAATTACCAATTGTTATGGTATATAGGTTAATTATTATTATTGTATTTAACTGATATATTTTTAATTTGTACATAAACATTTAAAGGAAAAGGAAACATAATAATAAGATATTGTGTAGTGGTGGGGTATATGTGGGGAAAGAATAAAAAAGCAACTTGAAATGATGATGTGGCTTAATGATGAGCCTTCAAATGTTTGGGTTTTAAATATAGTAGGATTTGGGGCCTCATACAGTTATACTCCCACGTAATAACGTTATTAAGTTGAAGACGGATATGCCCCGTTTCAACGAGACGAGCTATAGAAAAATTTGGTATGAATTGTATATGGAATATAATATTAGTATAATATTACATGGTATTAGAAGGGCATATAATAATACCTTATACAAAAACAACCACCAACGGCTTTCCATCGCCGGCCGGAGATGGAAGGAGATGGCCATCATCTCTTCCATCTCCGGCGGGCTAAATCATAATTAGCCTACATCCTTATAACTTTCAATTCGTTCATCTACGAGAATATCCTTATCACTCTCTTGCCTCTTCAATTCATGTCATGGTTGTATACTTGTATGTCTCAAATCTATTCAGAGCGTCGATTATGCGTATGTGCTTGCCTAGTTGAATGTTTTCCTTTACAAACTCCTCTACTAGTCTAGCGTACAGACCCTTGTCTCAATCCCGACACTTTCACAATTGAAAAAAAAAAAAAAATCTTCTTCTATTACTCATAAATTACTCCTCTCATATCTAAAAAACTACACAAATTCTTGTTTGTGACGGGCAGTATCCGTCGCAAGCTTGCGACGGGTATCACTTCCCCTCACAAATGACCCATTTAAGGGAAAAGGGGAAGCACATGGGGGGTGCCCCACATGTTCTCTCTACCCATTTTGTTAGAGGAAAAACCCGTCGCAAGGTCCGACCCGTCACAAGGGAGACCTACATAAAAAACTATTCACCATTTATCTCTTAATCTTATATTATGAGTAATCTCGCACCCTTACTCCCAAATCACTCTGTCTTATCTCTCAAATTTGTTCAAGCCACCTCTTTCCCGGCTACCGTCAGTATCGTCTCAAAGCATTCCATAATATTTGACCTTACTCCAAATTAATTGGAAAATAATTCTGTCACAAATGAAAAGTTATGCCATCTTTCTCAGTCTTACTCAAATTTTCTCTCACAAATCTTTTTCCTCTTTATTTTGAAAGCCATGATCAGACGATCAAATTCGGCTCCATAAATACTTATACCGTACACATTTTACGGTGCTTCTCTTTTCTCTCTTCCCATACTTGACAGTGTGACCAAAGTAAATTTCGGCTCCAAGCTTTTGTCTTTTTCCTACTTCTTGTGCAGCAACATTGCGGCTCGTATCCCGGCTCATTGTTTTCTTCTTCTCAACAGCTCATCGTCTTCTTCTTCTCAAGATTGTCCTTGCCTGATCGTAAATCTTACGGGGGCGTATAAGGAATATAATATTACTATAATATTATGATTCACAAGATAATATTGTGATCAGAGCTGATCAACTTCGGGCCGGCCCGTTTGACCCTACCCGTTTGGCCCGCTACTTAAGCGGACTTGGACGAGAAGAAATTTATAAAATTATTTGACGGACGGGCCATGCTCGGCCCGCTATTTTTCGTGGACGGATATGGACATGATTAAGAAGCCCATGGACAAACCCACCAAGCCCGCTAAACGTATATAAAATTAAAAAATTATGCTTCATATAAACAAAAATCTAATAAAGCAAAAATATACAATAAGAGTAAATGAAATAAAATTTGTATTAGTGAAAAAGTAAGTAGTTATAATTTTTTTTATATCGTTACTTTTTTTTGGAGACTTGTAACTTCAAAATAATCATGTTTAATTATAGAATTTGTATATGTTAAGTTGAGTTTGCGATGTTTTAGCTAATTCGGAATATATGTTAAGTCTACTTTAGCCTTAATTTTATTAAAAAATTAGTTTAATATATTTTACATTCAAACCCGCAAGCCCAGGGACAAGCCCGCTAGCTTAAACTAGGCGGACATGGACAACCCTAGTAAGCCCGCTTAAGCGGGCTTAGACAAGGCATATTAGGCCTGCTGGATATTATTTTATAGATAAGCCGGGCTCATGTCCCTCCACGCCCGCAAACGATCAATAAATATATATTTAGAAATTATCTTTAAATATTATATTAGTACTAATTTTCTACATTGTTTCAAATATATCTCTAAGAATATATTTTAGGTAGATTATGTTTTCAGTTATTGTTACAATATACTTCCTCCTTTCAACTCCACTCTATCACTTTCATTTTTGTACACTATTCACAAGTGATTATATAATTGCAATTTTCTCTCAATATATAAGTAAAAAATATATTCATGTGTGATCTTGTTTGATTCGTCTTTACGAGTACATTATTAATATCTAACTTTTATAATTTTTGCAAACACGTAGCTAACGATAGTTACCGCGTAAAACACGTCTCGGTAAATGTCAAATTTTTTTTTGGTAGAGTGGAGTTGAAGGGAGGAAGTAATTGGTATATAAGCAATCGTTTGTCCTTGATAATATTCAAGTTATTCAATAAATTCAATTATATTTCTCACCAAATTGTGCATCGTACTAAGTTGTGATTATCTGGCCCCATTTGGAATTTTTATGCCTAGTTGTGAGTTTGTGACTTATCGATCGCTCTTACGTGTTTTGTCGTTTGTTGCATAGTATTAAAGATGGATAAATTTACTAATTATTGGTCATTGTCAAAGGATGACTTACCACATTGTACCAAAAAAAGGATGACTTATCGCTTAAGCTTGGTTCTTTTGGACTTGATTTCAAATTTTATAAGTACATTTTAATATATTTTAGGTCATATAGTTTGCTATAATTCAAATCATTCTAATTCAGCTCAGTTTAATTTAAGATTATTAATGTTATTATTTTGGATAAGTCTATTAAATTTAATCAGATCAATTCAACTTATTCAGATAATTTCAACCCAAAAGAACAGGATTTCAGTGCGCATCTTCACTACTTGATTAAGAGAGAAAATATTATAATTGCCAGTCGCAAAATAAGAAAATGGTATTTCTTTCGTTCTAATTTATTGTCGTACTTTTCATTTTGAAAAGGAGTTGATGAATATGATAAAATTACGACTTTATCTCATTAATGAAGAAGAATGGGGATATAATCACATTGGGAGTGATAGTGAAAAGATTACGAGTAATTAGAGCTGGTAATCGTGATCACTCGGGTCAGTTATGAGTCGGGTAAAGCGGTTCGAGTCATATAGGCGCGGGTTTGGGTTGTGTAAAGGTCAATAACGTGTTTGGGTTAGCTACGATTCATAGTCGGATACTCGAATCCGGTTCATTTCACTATTGGGCCAGGTTATAAACATATATTTTATATTACTTTAATCGATAATTTCGTAATAAAACAATTTAGAGATATATTTATATTAATTTTAAGCTTAATAAATTAAGATGAATATCAATTTGGTCTTACATTTACCTAAAGCTAACTTTGTTATCAGGTCAAATTAAGAGCCGATTTAGGCCACACTCGGAGTTAGACAAACAAGGTAGTTTTCGTTGTCAATTTGACCTCGGGTTAATTTCGGTTCACCCAATTTACGGGTTCTATAGTGTCGGGTGTAGGAGCGGTGTCGGGCGGGTTCCTCGGGTCATGCAAGATCTAGGGGTAATAAACTAATAATAGTAGTTCACTGATCTTCCATACTAAATTTAGAACAAATTTTGGAAAAAAATAATAATAAAATGGAATGGATGAGTATGTGTTTTAGGGTGGTACCGAATAATATCCAAAGTGCATACTATATGATCCAGATTTCAGATATATAGATCCAATAATAATATCATGCGTGTGATTAGGGTGATGCCATTGATGTGTGAAACCAATCCGGTTCCTATCAAAATCTAACATCATTGATCGTGATTGTTACATACTTACATGCAAAAATTTTTGGGCGGTTTTAGTGTCATGTCTAAAAGAGAAAATTGTCTTTTTATATCTCATCTTGTGTTCCATTACTTTCAAATGATACATTAGCACTTTTATATATAACTAGTTTTAAACCCGTGCAGAAATTGCACGGGATTAGATATATAAATATATATTAGCTTGATGAATTGTGAAAATTATAAAAGACTAAATTACAAATATTTGAAAACGGGTCAATGCAGGTTTGATTGTTAAAATCGCTAAATTACCAAATGTTTTATTAAGTCTAAGTCCATGTTCTTTTGGACTTAATGATATATATTATAAATGTATGGGTTAGACAAATCAAACGCAATAACATTTCATATAAAATAAATATAAATGGTATATAGAGGTGGCTCAGACGGGGTCGGACACCAAACCTAATTGTGTTTTAATATACAATTGGTCTCTCTTATAAATAGGACAATTATTTTGTTAGTAGGTAGAATTTTTTTCTTTTGTCTTACTTATAATACTATCCTCTTACAGCTCAGTTTATTGAAGACGGGCACTATCCGTCACAAGCTGAAAACGGATTAGTACCCCTTTTACAATATGCAAATGAGAGGGCAAGTGGGGTGCTCCATTTTCCATCCGCTTGCCATCCCCACCTGAATATTGTGAGAGGAGCATTATCCGTTTTCAGCTTATGACGGATAGTGAATGTCTTTAATGAGAAATTGTGATCCTCTTAAACTTAAATGAGACCCGTCTTAAATACTTAAAGACGATTCTAAAACAACTTAAATTAGAATTTGTATTTAACATATTATGAGTAATGGGCCCATTGAATGGAGTACAAATTTATACTCCATATTATCCCACCCAAACGAAACCCTACGTCCCAACCCAGTGACCCACAATTACTCATCTCTGTTACTCATCTCCTCCGCCTCCTAGTGACCCACAATTACTCATCTCCTCCGTCTCCCTCACTCTCACTATTACTCATCTCTGTTGGAAATTTTGCACTCATAACTCATCTCCTTCTCACCATTCACCCATCTCGCATCACTCATCACCCTCAATACTCAATAATTTTAACCCATGATTTTCTTATCATTTTTGTGTTCCGATGAATAAGCAATTAATTATTGTGATCCCATGATTGATCTAGATGTATGTGCTTTTTGAATAATATTTTTTGTGTTTGTTTTATCTCCATCTCTATATTATACGAATATTATGGTAATTTTTTTCATTTACTTCGTAATTTAAGTGGTTCTTTTTTTGTTAATTCTCCAAAATAAGATCGGAAATATTCAGATCTAGTCATTATAAATAATTGGATTTTTTGAAGAATAATTTAATAATTTCTTTTCCATCGTAACGAGTCATTTTAAAAAGTTGCAGTTTATGTTGTTTATTTATTTTAATGAAAAATATTTTGTCATGCTATGTAAAGTAGATCTACCGATCGAGTACATATGATTTTAAAAAAAAAATCATGAATTTGATTGTTACTTTCATTTTGATTTTCATTATTTCCGATTTTTGTTATTGGTTATTATGATTTATAGTAGTTAATAGTACTTATGCATTTATATGTTTATTTTTTTTTTGGGTTACCGAGTCTTCATCGAATCTCGATGATGAGCGGTTATAGTTCCGTCTGAGAGATTTTTTTTAGTTGCAAGAGTCAGTGGCGGACCCAGGAATTTCGAAGAAGGGGGGCACAATTTTTTTTTTTGTCGATTTTTCCGCTTAACATATTGTTGTCAAGAGATCACTTTTTTTTTTTTTTTTTTATCTTTTTAATCTATAAATGATAACATGTGACAACCAAAAGTAATTAGTTTTTATGTTACTCATATACAAATATTGTACAAATCTGGAAAAAAATATTATGGGAGGAGAAATTTCCAAATTTTCAATGGTGTTATTTTTCGTCTATTTTAAAAACTTTCATCTCCAATTGGTACTATGATCAAAATTGCCTTCATTTTTAAAAATCAACGCAAATTGATAGCATTTAAAATGTACTTCAAATACGCTTTTGAATTTACATATACTCCTTGATAAATTTAGGGGTTGTGGGAGTAGTAAGACTTAATAAAAAAAATTGTATTTCCGATATATACTTAAAAAGTAATTAACATTGGCTAAAAATTTTAAAAACCACAATATAAATTGATTGGTTGAAACCATATTTCTCTTTTAAAGATATACTACGAAAAAGAAAAGAAAAACTAAAATTGCAACCATCAAGGATCGAACCCAGGCAGTCATGGAAAGGATAAAAGAGACTTACCACTAGAACACTGACAACTTGATGTTTATTATTTATACTATAATGTACATATTAAGCGTCTTCGCATAAAGCCGCTATATAGAAAAAAAGTTTTTTTTTTGTGGGGTGGCACGTGACCCCCCGGGACCCCACGTGGGTCCGCCACTGGCAAGAGTATTGTAATTTTAATTATTAACTAGTTTTAAGCCCGTGCAAAATTGCACGGGTATGGTTTTATGATAATGGTCAGTGTATGGGTATGTTTTTATAAACATTGTTAACTTAAAAAAAATGTATATTACTTAAGTTTTATATCAGGACATATTAAGATTTTGGTTTACTAAACTATCTTAATTAAGAATTTATAAGTGTTAGCTCTTGAGAAAACTTAATGAGACTTAGAAAATATTTCACATTCCAAATATCTCTAAACAAAAATGTAATAAGTTTGTTTTATTTTCGATTTGATATTAAAGATGTACACAAAATTAAAGTTATTTGTACGGAGTATGAAACAAGAGAGTAGAACGCGGCTATCAACTTATTATTAGATTAAGAGTTACAAAGTACAATCACTATATAATATACACAATCAGTATATAATTTCCCCATCACAATATTTTTAATTTCATTTCTTAAGGAATGAATAATATCACTAACTCTTAAATGCAACTAAAGTTAATAGTTCTGATTAAACAGATGTTAATTGCATTAAAAAAAGAAGAAATTTTGTTCATTTCTCGACTTAATAATATATAGCTAATTTTGTTGTTTGCTTTTTATCGAAGAATATGATCAACTACTTAATTTATTCCTTATATTATAAAAAGAGTTGAGACAATATTATTAGAGTGGAGCTTGGAGATGTTAGTAGACTGATACTTCTTATGATTCGTCTTTTTATTTTTTTTATCTATTTCATTTTAGGGTGTCTTAGTGAGTTATTTATCTTTCGGAATGCCTTTGAGGGGCGATTTGATCCTCCACACTCAATTTGATCCATTTATCAACCAATAATTGGTTGCTTTCTCTTTCATGCGTCTTTGTGTCAAAACTAAAGGTAAACAAATGATCGGGACGAAAGGAGCAGTTGATTATGTAGGTTAATTTTGGATAATGCTACATATATATGAAATGTATATTATTTCAACTATTATAGAAAATGGGAATAATAAGATTGAATGGATGGAGTGATTAAAATGGTGAAATTTTCGAGGGACTCATATTCAAATCTCTTGAATAGCAATCTTGTGGAATATTTATGAAATGAGTTTATGGCTTCTAGACTTAGAGACTGTCATTTTTGGGTGGCTTACCTGGTTTACGTGGTTTGCAGGTTATTATGTATATTTGAAGGTTTACCTTATAGGCGCTGAATATAGCGGTTACGGGATTCCCCCATCACAAAAAAAAAGAAAAAAAGAATTGAGGGAGTAGTTTATAATGGTGGTACACTTATTTTTCCATTGGAATACTATCATAAAACTATTTTAATTAGATGCATTGTAAAAAGACTTGTTGAAACGGATAAAGTCTAAAAATGTTTTACTTTTATTTATTCATCTAGTAATTTTTAAATATGCGGTCGCATATATTAATTATTAGGTTATAAAAAAAGCTAAATAAATACTCTGGTAAGTACCCTCATTTGGAATTATTTGCTAATGGATTGCTTAATTGCGTAATAGATCTCATACGACATATAATCCGCTAATTGGATTTTAATTTTTTGAAAATCATATTATTATTATTTTGATTATTGTTTAACAAAAAATATTTTTGCCATTTTTTTAGACTGACATAAAATTTTACTCGCCATTTAATTGAGAAATATTTTTGTGTAGTCTTATTCAGTATTAATTACGTTGTAAAAATGTTGATTTACATAATTTGGATATCTCCGTTAATGTTTTCACAGTTTTTATTCAACAATTTCTTTATTTTAAAGTTGATATATTATGATATACACGTATAAATACTGTGTAATTTACAAACATTGTTTGATTAGTTCTATATTAAACAAAAACATGTTTTTTTACAATTATATATAATCGATAAATATATGGAAGTAATATTTTTTTTTATTTTGGCATATCTTGATAAATTGTAATGTAAATTATAAAAATATACAAATTGAGATGTGAAAAATCATTTTTTAGCTTTGAAAACTAAAAAAATGAAAAACAAAAATGATGGGATGATGTTGATGATGACATAGGTGCATAATAGGGAAAATAGAAGGTGGGTTATTAGTGGTGGGGTCACTATAGAAAAAAAAATGAAAAAGAGGAATTGTTGTGGTGACGTGGATGCATAGAATTGCTTGAAATGTTTGTGTTTTAATAACACTAGGATGTATTAATTGTATTATTTGGACTTTGTTTTGCAGGAAATTGTTAGTTTTAAAATTTTATTTTTAATTTTTAATTTATTATGTTTTCTTAGACTTTGTTATTGCTAGAATATTGTAATTTCATAAAAGTCTAAGAAAACATAATTAAAATATGCTTATAACATCATAAAATCATTGAATATAAAAATATGCTTATAACATCATAAAATCATGGAATATATAAATATGTAAATAATCCAAATCAGAAATTTTTAGAGTGAGGAGAGAGTAAAAAAATCAGAAATGTTAAGAGTGAGCAGAGAGAGTAAATAATCTTTTGCTTTGGCGTGGGGCCTGCTTATTCTTTGTTTTTCCTGAAATTTAGCAGCCAATCAGAAACATTTAAATGTTTATACTTTAATATATAATAGATATTCATTATTTTTTATTTTTTATTATTTCAAGAGTTAAGTGTCAAGATTTTAAGGACATGGAATACAATATAAAACATAAAAGTGAGACACGTGATCTCTACTCGAAATTTGAAGGATCAGTAAGTCTTGCTTGAGACAATTATTATCGGTCTAAAGCTTAAAACTGGTCAAATACTACCATATAGTGGTAGTAAAGACAAAATTTTTGGTATTTTTAGTCAACACGTGGGGTGATTTGGTATGTAATTGACCCGTCTAAAACTTAAGACGGATAGTGCCGTCTTAAAGGTGAATTTGTGTTAGAGGATGCATTACGAGTCCTAAATTTATAGAATCCGGTGCACGTCTTAATGGAGGAATGTCACCGAGTGTTTAGTTTACTCATTTAAGGTATGAGGTATGAGTTTGAAATGAGTCAAACCCATATTAAGTCTACTAAGTGTATGTTTTGATGAAAGTGGACATTTTATATCCATACCTCAAACATACTCCGTATAAAGTAATCAAGGACGAGATGGGTATGAAATTATTCTGAAGTGTAAATGAAATTCTTATACATGTTGATACGATTAACTAAATATGTAGTTACATAATTTTATAATATGAAGACTTATTATTCAAATCATTATTATTATTTTAAAAATAACAAATACAAGGTATGAATTAACAAGTTCAAAACCCATACGGATGGTGATAAGGCGCCGCCCCTTTCTCAAAATTCTCCTTATATATTTTGAAAAATAGTCAGTCCAAAGAGGCAAAGAATAAGAGGTAATAGAATTTCCGGGCTTAGTTATAGCCTTATAGGTAATTACGTAATCGGTTTATAGAAGTTGCTACATATACACTCATAAAACGTACCGGAACACTCTATTTATCTATTATGGTCCTTAGTAGGAGGAATGACATAAGGATATTTTTGTCTATTACATATAAAATATAGTGTTCTGGGATATTTTATGAATGTATTTATGTGCTCCCAGATTTTATATCTGCTTCCTGTACAACAAGCATATAGTTTACCATTTTTTAAATGTTGAAGTTGCTGTAATGAATTAATCGTAATTAACATCCGGTTTGGCATAAATAGGCAGACATGACCTAAGCCCATCGGTGTCACCTGACGGCAAGAAGGTGGCAATGGCCACATTTCAAAGGAAAGGTGGATGGGACGGTGAGATCGAAGACCTACGGACTGACATTTTCGTCATGAACGTCGACAAACCCAGCAACCGTAGGCTAGTCGTCGAAAATGCAGGGTGGCCTACATGGGCCACTGACGACGTACTCTTCTTCCATCGTAACACCAATACTCCCAATGACAAGGATACCAGTTGGGCTGTTTTTCAACTAGATATGCGCACAAGCCCACCAACCGAGACCCAAGTGACGCCCAAGGAGATCAATGCCATTACTCCAGCTGCTGTTAATGAAACGACAGTTGCAGTTGCAACTGTCCGATCCAAATATAATATCAACAACCCCGAAAAGGAACGTGAGATCAATCAGTATCGACATATCGAGATCTTTAGCTTAAGTGGAGAGCCTGTGATTAAAGTCACTGAAATGGTGAGGCCTAGAGCTGATCATTTCAATCCCTTTGTTATCGTTGACAAGGAAAGAGGAATGCGCATTGGTTACCATCGCTGCAACACAGACGACCCTGAAGCGGTAAGTATGCATATTATTTTTTTGGTTTCCTCAACTTTCATGACTATCTTATTATATGTCTGGCTGACATTTGTGAAATTATCATTTTATTGGATTGTGTTGTGACAGTATCGGGTGATCGGAAGACAGTTCGACCAATTCCAATCTCCGGACACAGAAAAGGTAGGACTTATAAGGGTATCAGGTGTGTTCCCAACGTTTTCGCCAGACGGCAGCAAGCTTGCGTTTGTTGACAATGAATTCAAAGCATTATGGGTAGCCGATAGTAGCGGCTTATTTATTGCTTACGAGGTACGTACTGTGTTGTACATTTCTTTGCTTTATCATTATTCACCACGCCATTAATTAGAGTCGAATTAATGTAAATTGTCGCGACCTTGGATTGAAATCTAACATAAGGATCAAATCCATATCCGACTTGTTGTCATCTAACGTCCAGCTCGTCAGCAGCCAAACTTATACCATTAAATCCAACTTGTTGTTTTAGACTTGTTTTGAAGCTAAGGTGGAGCCAATTAAATAAAAACTCAAGGTATTTGTTTGTTTTGATGGGGCGTACAGACAAGTGGGGCAAACAGCATATTCTCGCCCGTATGGAACAGCAACAAAGATATCGACACGCTCTATTTTTGCTTGGGACCTTCTTTCCAAGCTAATACAACTGTAAATATCGGAATGATCCCAAATGTGAGCGAGCGGGAAATGGGACACCAGCTCTTGACTGATGGTTACAATAATGCCTTCCCCTTTACCAGCCCTGACGGTATCTTTCTCTTTCGAAGTTACACACTCTTTATGCTCCAACGCATGTGCTAATCAAAACCGTAATCTTAACAGGAACAAAAGTTGTATATCGATCGACTAGAGGCCACGATGAAGACCAGAAGAAAATGTACAAGAATCTATTCATAATGGATGGAGAATATGGTGATTCAGATGAACCCATGCAATTAACAAAAGGGAAGTGCATCGACACACATTGCCAATGGTCACCCAACGGAGATTGGATAGCATTTGCATCCAACCGTGGCAACCCAACTGCCCAAGCTCCTCCGGGCCTACCCGATCCCGGATTCTTTGGTATTTATCTAACCAAGGCCGACGACCCAAACTTCGAGCCCATTAAGGTGATCGATAGTGGGTTTAAGCGCCCAAGGGAACTATTTCCAGGGCATTGTGTTCACCCCTGTTTTAGCCCAGATGGCAAGAGCCTAGTTTTTTCCGCTGATTTAGCTGCGGTGTCGGTGGATCCCATATCGTTGCCTCTGTTTGTTCACTCTGTTAGACCTTATGGGGATATCTTCATGGTCAACCTTAAGATGGATGATATAAATAAGAATAAGGAAATCGAGAATTACACTCGAATAACCCATAGTCGATACGAGAATTCAACTGCTACTTGGACTATGTTTTCGACCAAAGATCCCTACGCCAAATGGAACCTATTGATTGCTGGACATTCTAAGAGCAAGGATTTTACCCCGGCATGCCCTTATATGCATGCTAGTGGAGCCGAAAGCATTCATATGACCGGTCACCTTACCTTTGGGGGTAAGCGATGCTGCTGATTGTTTTCAATTGAATGGCGATGGCGAAGTAAAAAAAAGAAGATGATTTCAAATAGTCATCGAATCAAAGTGGGAACGAAGGAGAAAATTATCTTGTTTTTCCAATAATTTCGGATGAAAATTTAGCGATCTTTGAACTTTTCGTTGGTTCCAGTTCTTTGAAGTTTGTTACTTTGTGTACCTCTTCCTATGAAACAAATACTATTTTCGTTGTGAAAATTGAGTTTCTTTTGTACTTTTTCTGAGAAATTCTAATGCATTTATATCTAAACGAAGTTTATGAGTCGTATAATTGAACAAGAGGAAAGTTTGCTACTACATAGTTTCGATTCTAGCTTCACCCTCGGTATTATGAAATGACAAGCATCCGTGACAAGAAAATTACTCGATATGAAAGTTGAGACTTTGTATTAATCCATCAAGTTAATGTTTGTAATTACAGTGTCTAATAACTGAACTGTTGAATCTAGTAGTAGAAAAGGAGCAAAAAGTATAAACAAATTTGCTACAAAAGAGGTCCTAGAAAATTAAAAATGGATCAGAATCTGAAGGTTGGCTCAACATCCATTGCCCATATAAACTTTGCCATATAACTTCTTGCTGAATATCTGCATTTAACAGTCAAGTAAATATTAGAAACCTCTAAACAACTTGCTTATTACACCATTGAACCTTTGTTACTTCTTTCATTGTTATATTCATTACAGATCATCTAACGGTCGTGTACATCCAATTTCCTTACATCGATATGATACGCCGGATTTATGAAACTTTGAGACTTTAGGGTGATTGTACAGTTATCATGAAAAAGAGAAGATTTATGTTACCTTTTCAATAGGAACTTCATTTCTTTTTGTTAGGAATTTATGCCATGAATTTGTGTCAAAGACAGATTAAGTTAAGACAAGGAAAAAATAGGAAATTTGGTAATTGTCTTTGTTTAGGAAATTATTAATTAATTTCCTAATCATCTTTATTTCCTAATTAGTCTAGGTCTCTTATATTAGGGTGGAATAAATTTATATAAAGAACCTTGTATTAGCCTAGAAATAATTAGAAGAAGGAAGTGGAGATTATATTGGTGAGCACAATCTTATGAGAGTCGATTTGTGAGGTTCCCTTTGGGAGGAAGCTTCAGTTTGTCCCGGGCTCAAGTAGATTGGCGTTCTTCTGAATTTGGAGATTGAAGGAGTTTGTTCGGATCTTGCTTGCCTCAAGATCGTTTCTCCTTCATCTCGGCAGAGTAGTCTCTATTTGAGATTACTATATTTGTTGGTAGAATTGGGTACACTTTTGGCTCTTAGTAGCGCGTGTGTACTAGTCTACTTTTGTACTATTATCTTCACAATAGTGAAATTTGCTCTCCTTCCGGGTGGCCGTAGCCAGTTATTTTACTGGTGAACCACGTATATCTGTGTGTCATCTTTATTTGTTATTCGCTATATTTTGTTCTTATCACCCTAATCAACTACCCGTTTGGTAACGGGACGCCTCCGTTACAACAATTGGTATCAGAGCCCAAGGTTCAAACTTGGGTCTCTTCTGCTTCCGCATTGTGTTTTAGACGTTAATTTGGGTTTGTTGAGTTATGGGTGAAAAGATTTTGGAAGCGAATATTTTGAAAGTTGACATGCTTTTGGGTTTGGTGAGTTTGTGTAAGGATGGTAGTGTTGGCAGTAAGGTGGAGTTTATTTTTGCACTGGTCAAGCTAATGGATCCTTCAAGACAAGCTACCAACATATGTTTTTTCTCTTTAGTGGGGAAATTTGTGCTCGAGGTGGAGCCTTGAGCGACCGGTCCAGGGCTAAATGGACGCAGACCTAGTCCAAGGCTTATTGGATGGCAGACCCAGTCAAGGGTATATTGGATGGTTATAGACTCAAGGTGGAGTCTATGGTGTTCTAGTGTGAGAGCTCATTTACTGGATCATGGCAGATACTTGTCTACTTGAGAGTGACTTGTATAGTGGTTGAATGGTTTGGAAGTCATTTGTTAAATGCGACTGTCCGAGTCAAGCTCAGCTGGGTTCTTGAAAAAAACTGTTTGGATCTCGAAAGAGGTCATCTTAAACTTCGACGGGAGTTTGTTATTTGGAGCTTTTGGGTTGGACTTGTTAGTCTAACTATTTGTACCTTTGATGGAGGTAATTTGTGCTCTCTTAGAATGCTGTTTTGGTTTCGACTTGAGTTTTGTTGCCATGGTGTAGGCAAGTTTGTGGTGGTCATGACACCTAGTATACTCAAGTGAAACTTCTGTTTTGTTCGTGGCGTTGGTGTCCTTTTGGGCAATTTGGTACGACGGTACATATGGCCATGATTCTGTTTGGAGGAGATTTTGTTTGGAATCTTGTGTGTGTTGTTTTGGTACACCGTTCCATCATTAGTGACATTTGGTATTTCATATATTTGTCTTGGCGTTTGGTAACTTTTGTCCTCTTCGGAGTGTTGCTACGTTTGGCTTTCATGTTGGTATGAAGATATATTGGATACTTAGTACGTTTGGTAGCTTCAACTTGTTACGTTTGGTAGCTTCAGCTTGCTACATTTGGTACTTTGTATATTTGGTCACGTTTGTTGCACATTTGGTTCGTTTGTCCATTTGGTGTGGTTGTGTTCAAGTCAGAGTGGAGACTATTGGGGCAGGTAGTGACTTGAGAATCGATCCTGTTGAAGCTGATTTTGGTTCTTTTCGATTTCGTTTGTTTTTGGGTAATTCAAGTCAAGGTGGAGATTGTTAGGAATTTATGCCTTGAATTTGTGTCAAAGACGGATTAAGTTAAGACAAGAAGAAAATAGGAAATTTGGTAATTGTCTTTGTTTAGGAAATTATTAATTAATTTCCTAATTGTCTTTCTTTCCTAATTAGTCTAGGTCTCTTACATTAGGGTGGAATAAATCTATATAAAGACCCTTGTATTAGCCTAGAATAATTAGAAGAAGGAAGTGGAGATAATATTGGTGAACACAATCTTATGAGAGTCGATTTGTAAGGTTCCCTTTGGGAGGAAGCTTCAGTTTGTTCTGAGCTCAAGTAGATTGGCGTTCTTCTGAATTTGAAGATTGAAGGAGTTTGTTCGGATCTTGCTGGCCTCAAGATCGTTTG
Organism: Heliosperma pusillum; assembly: GCA_022085475.1. NCBI lineage: Eukaryota > Viridiplantae > Streptophyta > Magnoliopsida > Caryophyllales > Caryophyllaceae > Heliosperma > Heliosperma pusillum. The sequence goes on along the minus strand of JAIUZE010002897.1, from coordinate 37,658 downwards.
TCCTTCATCTCGGCAGAGTAGTCTCTATTTTAGATTACTATATTTGTTGGTAGAATTGGGTACACTTTTGGCTCTTAGTAGCGCGCGTGTACTAATCTACTTTTGTACTATTATCTTCACAATAGTGAAATTTGCTCTCCTTCCGGGTGGACGTAGCCAGTTATTTTACTGGTGAACCACGTATATCTGTGTGTTATCTTTATTTGTTATTCGCTATATTTTGTTCTTATCACCTTAATCAACTAACCGTTTGGTAACGGGATGCCTCCGTTACAACACTTTTGCACCAGGATATTGTGATTCGAGGGTCAAGATAGTTTTTTTTCGAAGTATTCAGATCTTCTTTCGACTCCATTTCCACTTCCATACGCTGTATCTTCTCCTTTTGCTTCACAATCTTGTTTTCGAGTATGTACATACAATTAGTTAATGAAAATCCTTGTTAGCAACACCAACAAACTTTATCAGAAAGATGGATTTCCAATAGAAGTTGATAATTACACTTCTGTGGAGAAGGTCCTCTTCAATGTGGATTGTTTCCCCATCTTTGCCTGGTCCAAATCCTTCTGCAGCTCACTTAGGGCAGTCTGTATAAATTGACGATTTATCAAATTGTATTTATCCTAAAAGAACGAAATTTATGTTTCTGTAGACAATTGTATGTTGTGTCGACGGACCTTAAGCTGCCGTATTTTCTCAGTCATCTTTTCCATTGACGTGTTATGGGACTTGGGTACGCTACGCTAATGCTTACAAAGATTGGAAACCTGCAGAATTGCTAATATTCGTTGAGGATTTGTTCGATAACAGGCACAAGACAAACATTTTAAGCTGATGTTTAGTTTTGAGGAAAATACTCTCATAACAAAGTTTTTTTTTTGGTATGAAACAGAGTTTCAGAAGCACTTTCATTTGATTATTACATCCTCAAATTATATGGATAAATAGACAATGGAAAATTTTAAATTACTTGTGTTTTCAAAGGGAAATAAGTTTTCTTTAGTTGGGAAGGATATTACAGATGGAAAGAAAACCGAACAAGCCTAAATGGGTTCTTACCTTTTTATTCGCATTCATGTATATTTCAAGCTTCTGTTTCACATCATCGCCGTGAACTTCCTCCCACAACTTCATAAGAGAAATAAAATTAGATGCTGTTATTTACTCGTATCTTTAAACAAAAAACAATCAAACGATCAGGACGGGTATAGGTGATGTCTTGCCAAATTATTGAGTGTCATATAAGCATGATAAGTGCGAAAGACTTTCGCTGTGAGGTCAGGCATGAAAGTCTTCAAATGGGCATTCGGTTTAGATGTATCTAACTTATCAAACAGTTGATCTTGAGGTTGTTTCCCTGATAAGAGATTGCTATTATTTAGGCACTGCTCCAAGTTTTGGAGGGAAGAATTTCGGATATGAGAGTTAAACTAGCATATACCTTTTCGTAACTGTTCAATGGCCTTGAACACGAGGGGGTCAGCTTTGAACTCTTGGTAGAACCTAATCGATTCGACGATTCTTTTCTGATAACGAAGGAGAATTCCAAAAATTAACTCACCATCTACTTGACAATGGAATTAGTCACTTTACATCTCCACCACATACTCCCGAACATAGTGGATATGCTGAACGACGACACCGTCACATTGTAGAAACATGCCTTGCCTTACTCGCCCATGCTCGTCTTCCTACCACACTGTAGCCGTTCTCGTTTAGTACCGCAACCTATCTCATAAACCGTCTCCCCACAAAAACCCTTAATGGCCTCACTCCATATCTCAAACTCCACAAAATGCAACCCGACTATACTAAACTCCATAATTTCGGATGTCTATGCTACCCATGGCTCCGCCCGTATACCAAAGACAAGTTAGATTATCGCTCTACCCTATGCATCTTTGTTAGATACTCGTTCACCCAAAGTGCCTTTCACTGTCTTGAACCCAAAACAAATCGGTTATTCACCTCTCGCCATGTACGTTTCATTGAAGATGACTTCCCATATCACCGTCTTTTATCCACATCACCACCTTCTATATCGACCACTAACTCGGATGAATGGTGCCAACTAGTCCTTCCAAATATCCCTACTACCACCACCATTCCTGCTACCACTGTTCCCACTGCACCTCTGCCCAATGCCACTCGTCAAACTACACGCCCTATCACCCGAGTCTACACTCGTCAATCCCCAGCTAATCACTCCAACACTACCACTGTGAAACCGTCACCCACTTCCACTACCAATGCTCTAATTCCATCACACACGAATTCTCCTAACACGACTTCCCCGACTCCAATCACACGACCTCCTCTACCTCCACGAACAGTTGTAACCCGTCTTGATCACAATATCCGCCTACCCAACCGAAAATATGCTAACCTCGTCCACACTAAAACCACCTCACTACCTACCACTTTCAAACACGCATTGCTCTCTCAGCACTGGCGACAAGCCATGAATGAGGAATTTCAAGCTCTTGTTCGCAACAACATATGGTCCCTTGTCCTTTGTCATTCCTATCCAAACATAGTTGGATGCAAATGGGTCTATCGAATAAAAGACAACCCTGATGGGTCCCTCAAACAGCACAAAGCCAGGCATAGTTGCCAAAGGGTTTCACCAACGACGTGGCATTGACTACAACGAAAACTTTAGTCCAGTTGTCAAACCCACCACGGTTCGCCTAGTCCTTTCCCTCGCCGTCACTCACTCATGGTCCCTTCGTCAACTTGATGTCAACAATGCCTCCTACAGGACAGTGGTGGATCTAGAGGGGGGGGGGGGGGGCTAGCAGGGGCGGTCGCCCCCCCTGGCGGATGAAAATTCCGAAGTTTTAGTTAAAATTTTCGAAAATTTTTGTAGTGTAACTTATATATTTAGTCGTTCGCCCCCCTAAAATTTTTCGCCCCCTCTAATTTCAAATCCTGGCTCCGCCACTGCGACAGGGCACCCTAAGTGATGATGTCTATATGGCACAACCTCAGGGATTCGTCGACGAATCTAAACCAACTTACGTATGCAAACTCATCAAAGCAATATACGGCTTAAAACAAGCTCCTCGAGCTTGGCATACTGAACTCAAGACCTACCTTCTCACCTATGAAAACAATCACTTTCCGACCCATCTCTCTTCATTCTCAAAACCAATGACATATGCATCTACATGCTTGTCTACGTCGATGACATTATCGTCACAGGACCCTCGCACAACCACTTAAACCGATTCATAACCCATTTAGCCACTCGCTTCTCCATCAAAGACCTTGGTCCCCTCTCTTATTTTCTAGGCATTGAGATCATCCCTAATCATCTTGGACTTCTTCTCAATTAAACCAAATACATACATGATCTCCTTCTAAAATACCCCATGTCCAATGCCAAACCCAACACCACACCTATAGCAACCGATTCTCGTCTAATTCGTGAAGATAATAAACCCATACACAACCACTCGGACTACCGTGCTATAGTAGGAAGCCTCCAATATCTCTCCCTTACGTGACCAGACATTGCGTTCACAGTTAACAGACTTGCACAATTTCTCCACCACCCTACGTCGAACCACTAGTCAGCCCTAAAACGACTACTACGCTACCTACAAGGCACACAAAACTATGGTCTTCAACTTCATAACACCTCTCCAATGTGCTTACATGCCTTCTGTGACGCCGATTTTGCAGGTGATAGAGACATCTACCTATCAACCACTGGATACATCGTTTATCTCGGCCGCAATCCTATCTCCCGGTCATCCAAAAAGCAACGAGGTCTTGTGATATCCACTACAGAAGCTGAATTCCGGGCAGTTGCTGCCGTCACAACGGAACTACTCTGGCTCCGTAACCTTCTTAATGAAGTTCACATCATTGTCACTAAACCACCCACATTATACTGCGACAACATGTCAGCTACTATGTATGCATAAAACCCAGTCTTTCACTCAAGAATGAAGCATATGGCGCTTTCCTTTCACTTCGTCCGGGAACAACTCCAGCTTGGTCACATTCGCATACAACACGTTGCAAGTAAAGATGAACTAGCTGACGCTCTCACCAAACCTCTCCCAAAGCAACGCTTCCATGACCTACGAGACAAGATTGGACTCCTCTCCTCGACGTCGATCTTCCGGGGGCGTATTAACCATATCTCGACGCTATCTTTAGTATTTTCGTCAATAGAGCAAGAATCGTTGATATGTCAATAGGTGCATTGCTCGTTTTTGCTATGTTTTGTAGGAATCTAAGCATTTAGATGCTTTTTCCTAACACAATTAGCAAGCACCAAAGTCCAACAAGCTAAGGGAAACAAGAATGGACCATGAAAGGAGAAGGACAAGCCAAGCATGAAGATTTGTGAAATGGATTGAAATGAAAATGAAAGAAAACAAAAAATGAAGCCCAAAACAAAGAGTCCACAACTCAAGCATATGATACTCTTTTAGATGCTCAAGGAAACCCTAAACTATGCAATTAACCGGAGAATTAAGGTGTTTAAAGGCATAGCTTAGGATTTCTTAAGCATTAAATGGAGAATTTATACTAATGTACCCGGATATTGGAGGCCCCGATCGGGGCCTGGGATCCCCGATCGGAATTTGGCTTATGTGAATTCTACCATTTCAAGTCCCTCCCCCTATATAAAGGAGAGGGACTTCGACACTTAGGGATATCTTTTTATCATCTTTCACTTATCTTTTCATCATATCTTTTACTCATATTTCACATATCTTTCATAGATTTAGCACACAAGTTTTTCTTAGTTTCATAATTAGTCAAACATTTAGTTATTACTTTGTCAAACATTTGGTTACATTTTGAAGTTATATTGCAATCTTTCCATTCAACCATTTGGGTTATTCGTTCTTCATTTCCGAGCTGTATTTCTCTATTGCAGTAATCCTAATTCTAGTTTTATGTTAGTATTCAATTTCGTCATTTACCTTGCGAATCATTTAGTTAATCGTAACATTTAGTTAATCATAGTTTCATTGTTATCTACATTAGTTTTCATTCACTTAGTGTAGTATATTTTATTAACAAGTTGTTTTCATTTATAATTTCATATTCATCATGTTTATTATATCAAATAGTATTAGTTTAATTATCAATATGAGTGAGTAGTTCCATTTGTCTAGGGATTAAGGAAGCCATGCATAATTAGTAAGTTGTAAATATTAAAACAAGGATGAACTAATATTGTTAAATTGTTTCTATCACATGCTTGTATTGTTTTGTTAATCTTTGTTAGTTGGCCAATTGCATCGATTAAATTTGTTAATTCATTCTATAAGTCGAGAGGCACGGAATCAGATTAGACTAAGCATGTGTAGTAGGACGACTCTAGTTATAACGAAAGTTTTCTAAGACTCCACCTAAGGTTGACACTAATATCGAGAGATGGGTGTCTTTAGCCTAAACAATTAACAATATTAAGAATTCCTATGTTTAACATGAGCATTTACGTATTTGCATGAGTGACCCGACTCCCCTAGACTCTTTTAATATTATTGATTTGCATCATAGTTAGCTAAACATCAAACCAAACCGTTAAATCGACTTGATAGTAGTCCATCCATAGCATTTCATAACGAAATTCCCGTCTCCTTGTGTTCGACCCCTCGTACTACATTTATTTGTGTCTAGGGAAATTTATCTTTGCATAGGTGTGCGATATATCCTATCAATCGTCACATATGGAATATACTGCTAAACATGTAGACACAATCACATAATAATATCTTGTACTTATAGCAATATTCTTGTACAAAGGCTCCTAACCAAATTCACTGTATTAGTATATATACCCTAGCTCTCTTACTGTAACATTTACACATTCTATAATACAAACATCCTATCTTACAATCTTTACCATGGAAGTCGATCTGCGATAAAAACATAAATATGTCATTCCACACCTGTGAATAAAGGGTTTCGGGTTTCCAATGTTACACATCCTTAGCTCCAATTTATTAGGCGGTATGGGTTTCATATTCTCTACTTTCAATGTACAGCAGCCAAGAGTACCTGCCTCGTCATCATCCTGAAAAGTAGACAAGCCATTAATACCCGCAGTGACTTGAAGTAGAACTCGATATATGAAGGATTTATCGACATTTAAAATGCATCAATACCTTCTCATTACCAGCTCTTAGAGCCAGTTTATCAATGAAATAGGTTGCTACAGCAGTTTGCTTGATAGTCACATCTTTGCTTTTAAAACCCTTTGTGTATGATTTCCTGATCTTGTTAATATGATTCTGCATTGATAAAATGCCTGTTAGTATTTAAATGTACGCCACATATTCTGCGGAAATACATGTATAAGCGCATCTTCACCTTCAACTCCCGAGCTTTTTGATATTTTTTCATGTCATTTTTTCCCTTCAACCTGCTACTGGCTGCCAAAAACACGAATTTGCACTGATTTGGCTTCACAAGATTATCCCACCGAGCTAACCATGTTACAATGTCGTCATGGATAACTTCTTTCCACCTGTTGAAGATTCCGAATGCTTCACTAGAGTTATCGCTTAAGGACTATATTGGGCTTGGTTAGAATAAAGTGTCTAACACGAGCTGATGAGTCCATGTCAAAGTGTCTTTAGACATGACTCGATTATAGAAAATCCTTATGATTTCGTCTAAGTTTCAAAGTGTCGAGTTCATCTTCGAGGGTCAAGTATGGGATAAGAGTATATGAGGTAATATAAAAGAGTAACATAGATCAGGATTTTAACCTTTCACCAGGAATATGACATCCTGAAATCGGAGCATCATTCCAAATGTTTATTGTAATATCGCTTGGTAAGATCCGCTTCTTCAGTTTCCCTGTCTGCATTCATGATGTGCAACAAACCAACGTAATGAGAGACTGACCAGCTAACTTAAGGATGTGCATCCTGTTTCTTACACACTTAACTACATTAAGTCTCATTTTACAGAATCTGACATAGGTGCAACTCCAACTGTCGAAATGATATGAAAAGTCGATGTTAACATAGAACACTAACAAATGATTCGGCGGCTATACCTTTGGGTAGTCACCGCGACCTTTAACAGATCTGGTAGCTGAACTCTGAAGTTACCAACCTACACGCGAAACAGTAATATCCATTAAATTCTTGTCGAATATGGATTCACTTGTAACCTTAGTACCTTACATCTCATACTCTCATATCAAAATTGAAAAACAGTCGAAGAACAAAAGGAAACTCTACTAACCCTCACCCTTATACTTGTTCTCTTACTCCATCGACAGTAGCCCACTTATATTTCTCCAATTTCTCGGATTTTTGCTTGTCTAAAGCAGCCTTTTCCTGGAAAAAAATATTCACATATACTCCGTATATGACTATTATAAGCTTATTTCCATTGTCAGTATAATCAAAGACTCTGCAAGGAGATAGAGTATAAAAAAAGGGATTAATTTCCATATTCATTCACCAGTCTATAGATTCAGGGTGTGATGTATCTTCGCTTCATTGCAAACCATAATCTATTTCAATGGACACGTTACGTGTGGGATTCAAGTTAACTATGTAAGGTACAATACACGAAAACTAACCTCTTTACTCATGGTTTTCCTTTCTTCCTTCGCTTTAATAGCGACTTGAGCTAACCATTTGTGTATCGGCTTGAAATCACAACTCTGCAATTCCTTAATTACATGGTTCTCTCCGAGAATTTTCCTGCAATCATTAAAGAGATTTCTATTGAACACCGGATTGTTTACATGATCCGTCTCTAGCTATTTAGCATACATTGTTGCAACCTACAATCAAATAAAAACAACTTAATCCAAACAAAAAAACAAACTAAACCTTAAATTCAACCATGTTACTGATGAAAAATCGTTCCAATTTACGACACACCTCTTCTTGTTCAGGCGTAAGATCGACATGCATCCTATCATACAACATCTTTACCCTATGTGGAATATAAGGAGGTGGGAACAAAACACCATTATGCTCCAAACTACTCCATTCATTCCCTTTTCCTTGATCAGGCGGCGTTTTCATAGAAACTGCATACTGCGATTGCTTCATTATCTTCGATTTCTTAGCAATATTCTGACAAGAACACCCTGTAGGAGCAGCCCTTTTCTTAGTTTTTTCCCCTTCATCCACGGGCATTATCCTTGGCACATCAACAGTTTTTTGTCGAACCCTTAACGACAAAGGCGCCTCATCGTCTGAAGAATTGGCATCAGACTTGGAGGAATATACCCTTGAATTTGAGGGCATCTTTATTCTAAAGACAAGGGCTTTTCATCGTCGTCGGAGTCTAATGCATATCCAAGATGTTCACCTGGCCTTGTTTTCGCAACCGGGTTCGAATTTAGGATCCAAGACAAGGGTTTTTCATCATCGTCCGAATCATCATATGCATTGTTTTTGTTTGAAACATTGGTTTGATCATTAAATTTAGGATGCAAATTAAATTCAACTGCCATCTTCGTGTTATAATAAATTTAGGTATTTTCCAATGTTTTTTTTAAATCCCCAAAGAGGGACTATGATTCCATTACTAAATCTCGAAACACAAAGCAATCAATGTTTGGAGGTAGCTTATCGACCCAAGATCGTCTGCCAAGCGACCAAGGTCTCAAATGCGCTTACTCATGAGCTACTACATTTCCGGTTCTACGAATAAAAGAGAACGAAATCGATTCGAAAGAACTACATAATAATCTAATATTATCATAGATAAGGTAGATGTCACTACGATCCTGCTTGCTCTTCAACGTTAACCACGTCGAGACAATCGCTTTCCATTATCACCTTCCTTCCCCCATTTCGTTGAGCTTCTTTGAAACCATGTAAGACCGCCATTGCCTCCGCCATCTTGAGATACATCTTCTCCTGTCCTTGGATCATCGACCCCCACACCATCTTTCCCTCATGGTCTCGGCACACCATGCCCCGCCCAACCCCCACTCCCTTTATTATCCCCGCATCCACATTGATTTTCCACCACCCTACACCCGACTTCTCCCACCTCTACACTTCAATCGCCTCCCCTGCCTCACCACCAGTCTTCTCCGTTCCCGCCATGGACTCCCTCACCTCCCAGGTAATCTCCCTCACTCTCCACACCACCATCTCACCTCTCCAAAGCCCATCTTCGAAAATTGCCTTATTGTCGCTCCCATAACGCCCAACATCCCGTCATGAACTCTACATACTCCCTCACGCACAAACCTCTCATTACCTCTTCAATCCACTCCCTCACCCGCTCAAACCCATGACCCGACTTCACTTCCAGTCCTAAATCCTCCCATACCCCACCCACCCACCCGCATCCCCGAATGACATGAAGGCAAGTCTCCTCTTGCACTTGACAGCTTGGACACAACGCATCATCGTTAGACACACGAATATTAATATTCTTTTTCGTAGCAATTGCATCATTGAAAAGTTGCCAAAAAAATACCTTAATCCGTGGAATGACGGGCATCTTCCATATCCTATTCCATAGCCAATTATCCCTCGTAGAATCCGATTGCCCTTCATCATTTTCTCGTGTATCTGAGGTAAGTTTATAAGCCGAACGAACGGTGTAGTTCCCATACTTCTCCGCATCCCAACACCACTCGTTCTCGGGTTTATTCGGGCCAAGTCTTATTTTTAATATCCGCTCTTGCTCAAAAGGAAGGAATAAATCCCTTATCATTTCTGCATTCCAACCTTTTCCATCCGGCTCCATCAAATCAGCCACCAATAACTCTTCACTAGCATTTCCCTTAGGCGAAAGAACTTTCCTAGTTTGCGTACCTGGTATCCAACAATCCGTCCAGACTCGTGTGTTATAACCGTCCCCAATTCGCTTCCTAACTCCCACTTCAAGAACCCCTTTAGCTTCCCAAATACTCCGCCACGTATAACTCGGTGAACCCCCTAAACCAGCCTGCATAAAGTCAGAATTTGGGAAATACTTACTCTTGGAAGACGGGCCATCAAGCTATCCTTATTAGTTAGTAATCTCCAAGCCTGCTTGCCTAAAAGGTGATCGATTAAAATTCCCAAAATCGCGAAATCCAAGCCCACCCTTACACTTTGCCTGACACATCGTATTCCACACGACCCAAGGGATTTTCCTCTTCCCATTATTCGTCCCCCACCAGAATTGGGTAACCAACGATCTCATTTCATCACAAAAATTAGCCGGGAGTTTAAAAACGCCCATAGAATAAGTCGGTATAGATTGACCAATAGCTTTAATCAAAACCTCCTTCCCCGCTTTACTGAGCAACAATCCCCGCCATCCTTGCAATTTTTTGCTCAACTTATCACGCACCAGAGATGTAAGTACTTTCTTGGATTGCCCAATCACCGTCGAAATACCCAAATATCTTTCTTGTTCATCCACCACCCTAACCCCCAATACCGCAGCTACAGCAGCCTGTCTAGAAGCATTGGTGCCCTTGCTGAAAGAAGCAGTTGTCTTCTCTAAACGCGCAAGCTGCACGGAAGCAACCTCACACTGGTGTATAATGTCCATCACCACCCTCACCTCCGAAGTGTTAGCTTTGACGAAAAAAATGTTATCGTCAGTGAATAAGAGATGGGAAATCATCGGCGCATTCTTAGCAATTTTGATCCCATGTAAAGCCTCCCTCTCCACTGTCATTCTCATCATTGAGGATAGGAATTCCGCGCATAAAACAAACAGGTACGAGGACAGAGGATCGCCTTGGCGAAGGCCACAGTTAGGAGAGAATTTGGCCGAAGGATGACCATTAATAATCACCGAGTAGGTCACTGGCCTAACACATGCCATAGCACGGTTTACCCATCGCTCATCAAAACCCATCCTGGACAGCACCGCCTCAAGGAAATCCCATTCTACACGGTCATAGGCTTTAGACATATCGTGTTTCAACGCTACATGCCCACCCCCTCCTCTAGCATTCTTCATATGATGGAATAACTCAAAGGCGATAAGTATATTATCCGTAATAAGCCTCCCTGGAGTGAAGGTACTTCGGTTTTCTGATACAATCTCCCCGAGGAATACCTTAAGTCGATTAGCTAACACCTTCGAAACAAGCTTATACATCACATTACAAAGACTTATAGGTCGGAATTCAGACATTTTATCAGGGGCCTTCTTTTTTGGAATAAGAATTATATTAGTTTTATTCAAACTTACCGAGATAGGTTCACCATTCAGAATCCGAAGCACCATGCTGGTAACGGAAGCGCCGACCACATGCCAGTAAGTTTGGAAAAATAATCCATTCATATCGTCTTCGCCTGGAGCCTTAAGCGGATGCATTTGTTGGAGAGCTAGTACCACTTCTTCGGCTAGTACCAAAACATTAACCAAAACATTATTATCCAATGTTTTGGTTAATATGTTATAATACGAGTTCTTGAACTGTTGTTCCTGACAATTAATATTTTGTTTTGGTTCATCACGTTGGTGTAGGTTTTTTTTTTAAAGAATCTATACTATATATTAAATTCCGAAACCAATGGACTTGCATGTAATTAAATAAAGTTATACAAATTAATTATACTGTATAGTGTTTTAATCGATACCGCTGTGTGATAGACCTGATCATGGGATTTCAATGTAAATATTATATAATTTTGGTTGAAGTATGTATAAATTTAGAAAATACCAAAATAGGGTGATTTTCCATAAAATAAACATGCCCTATTCATGGTATTAATTAGTAGCATAGAATATACATTAAATTAAAAATTTATAATTATTTAACTTACACGTAATATTTTGGAAACTATTAAAAGGTAAATAAATCAAGTTAGGTTTCCAAAAGATATAATATTGCATAATTCGTTTAAATTTATTTAACATATATGTAATATATTTATATAAATATATGAGCCTCTTAAAATTGCATATGTACTCAAACTGCATGTTTAATTATCAGCTAATAAAATTATAGTAATCACTCAGTTCAATAGTCAAAGTAACAATATTAGAACCGGGAGTAATAAAAGTAATAGAACAACAACATGAGTAGTGAAATTTTCAATATTAATGCGGCATTAGTGAAAGTATCAATAATTACAATGGGAGTAGTGAAAGTAACAATAATTACGACGGGATTAGTGAAAGTAATAAATAAGGAATGTAATAAAAGAAACAATACTAACAATAAAAAAATATATATATGAACAATTAGCTGACCAATTGATTAACGTAAAATAGTAATTGCAGCAGGAGCTCACCCAAGGGGTCTTGATGATCCAACCACAAACAAGACAAGCTTGACCCCTCAGATGGAAGCTAGAGTTACAAGGTCCAAACAACAAGCTATGACAAGCCAAGACCAAGCCATGCCAAGCTACAACAGTGAGGGAGACAGTCCAAGGTTCAACAACCCATGCCAAGCCCCAACACAACCCACATTACCCACACAAAACAGAAACAAAGTCATTCAGGCCCAGACAGACCATTTAACAAACCCTGCATCTAGGAGATACACAAGGGCATCCCAACCACCCCCACTATGGCCTACCATCAAGACAACCCTCTAAGCTACAAGTTTGCCCAGGACAAACCATTTTGAAGTCTAGCAAAAACCCATGAAACAGACACCCCAAAGCTAGAGTCCAGTAAGCAGCATAGCAGAGGTAGTACATGCTCAGATGATGTTTTCTTTTGCTTAAGTCAACTTGTCTTCATCTAAGGCAGGTTTATCTACGTCCTCATAAGAGTGGAGAGTTCCAAGGAGCAACAAAACACCCAGAGCAAAGCACAAGACAACAAGAACAACAGATTTCCATTTCAGGGAAAACTCCAAAAACTGCTTTATTTGCTTTTGTTCAGTCTGTTTTCTTTTGTGTTTTGTGTCTGTTCTTTATAGTTGTTGAGCTCGTCCTATTGTGAGGCTCTTAATTAATGTCAGTAGAAGTAGTTTAGATCCTAAGCTGGCCCTTGGATGATCCATATATCCAATGGCTCACAAGATATCAGCCTCTCTATATAAGGAGGTCTTTGTATGTTGTTTCAGTTAGACTTTTATGAATGAATGAATTTAACTTTGAGAAATCTCTCAAACCTATCAAACTTGTGCTAAGAGCTGTAGTTTGAACCAAGCCTGATACATCTTCAAGGTGTCTGATCAGTGTCTTGTATTGTGAGTCTAGTTATACCTGTGCCTTGCTGTGGTTAAATTGCTTGCTGTTGAGTCTAGTCTAGGGTGTTTGTGCTTTGCTGTAACACTTGAAAACTGTCTCTAAAACCAGTCTTTGAGTCCTTTCTCTTGTGCCTTGCTGTAGAGGAGTGTCTCTAAGTCATATCCCTTGAGTTTCAAGCTAAACAACTCACCCTCTCTAAAACAACATCCCTTTGTTACTTGACATTGTTCTCAGTTTGAGTCCATCTTTTCAAGTTTACTTAAAACTTGTAAACCTTAGTAGTTTACACTCCAGTAATAGTGGGAGTAATGAATTTTCTATTAATTTATTTTATCGTAATTTTAAGATATGTCATAAGAAAATATATTGATGATAAATTTATAAGTTATACAACTTTAAAGTATATTTAATTAAAATAAATTTTAATGATAAAAATAGGTAGCCCGGGCGGAACCGGGCACCAATAATACTAGTATAAACTATAAAAGGAATCAAGAATTAGGTGAGAAAAAGTAATACAGTAAATTGATTTGAGATGAGTAAGTTGATTGATAAAATATTTGAATGAATGATGTTAATTGCTTTTTCAGATTTTGGTTTGTTCAATATATACAACCGAGTGAATTTAGTTTTATCACTATGGAAACTAGTACCTTAGGATTTCCTAGACTAATTGGTACAAAGAATAAGAGAAGGAACAAAGAATAAGACTAATGGTACATTTCCTAGACGAGTGCAGAAAATAAGGACGATACATTGAATATCGTCCTAATACCCCCCCCCCCCCTCCAGTTGGAGCAGGAAGGTTAGAAATGCCTAAATTTTCCTTAAAAGCATGAAAACGGGTACGGCCCAGGGTCTTTGTTAAGAGATCCGGGAGTTTAGAGTGAGTGTGAAGATAGCGAGGAGAGATAACACCGAGGCGTATCTTATCACGAATGAAATGGCAGTCGATCTCGATATGTTTCGTGCGCTCATGAAAAACCGAATTGTTGGAGATGTAAATAGCTGCTTGATTATCATAATGCAAGGGAACGGGAGAATCCGAAGATATGCCAAGACATCGAAGAAGACCTTTGAGCCATAAAATTTCACAAGTGACCGAGGCCATAGCTCGGTATTCAGTTTCAGGGGAAGATCGAGAAACAGTAGCTTGTTTTTTGGTTTTCCAAGAGATTGGGGATCCACCGAGACAAACAAAATAGGTCGTAATAGAACGGAGAGTAACCGGACAACTTGCCCAATCCGCTTCACAATAAGAAGTAAGCTCGAGTGGCTGGTCAGGGCGAAAAACAAGGCCATGTCCCGGACTGCCTTTCAAATATCGGACCACGCGTAAAGCTGCATCCCATTGAGAAACCGTTGGTTTTTGCATAAATTGGGATATATATGAACCGAATAACATATTTCGGGACGAGTTAGAGTGAGATAGATAAGTTTACCAACCATACGCCGGTATTTTGTACTATCTTCGAGCAAAGGGTCATCGGCAAGGGCAAGACAATGTTTTTCGTCCATTGGAACACTAGCCGGTTTGGATTCAAGTATTCCCGTTTTCAGACAAGATATCAAGGGTATACTTACGTTGACAGAGAAACATACTCGAAGGACCTCGTGCGACCTCGAGCCCAAGGAAGTATTTGAGCTTGCCCAAATCTTTCATCTTGAAACAAGAATACAAGTAGGCTTTGAAGGCCACAATAGAGGGATTATGATTGCCAGCGATAACCAAATCATCGACGTAAACAAGTAAATGTAACTCAATGCCACCTTGTCGATAAGTAAACAAAGAATTGTCGGACGTACTCATAGAAAAGCGATAAGTAACTAAGGCTTGAGAGAGTTTGGCATACCAACAACGGGGTGCTTGGCGGAGGCCATAAAGGGACTTACGAATTTTACAAACCTTGCCTTTCACACCACGGCTGAAACCCAGAGGCATACACATATAAATTTCTTCGGACAAATCGCTATGAAGGAAGGCATTGTGAACGTCCATTTGATGGAGCTCCCAATTACGGGTGGTGGCAACAGCGAGAAAAGTGCGAAATGTAACCATTTTCACCGTTGGAGCAAAAGTCTCATGAAAGTCAAGGCCCTCTTTTTGATGATTGCCAAGAACAACCAAACGAGCTTTAAAATGCTCAATAGCACCATCCGACTTGTGTTTAATCTTGAAGACCCACATACAACCAATGGCAAATCCTTAATAGACCAAGTCTCATTAGCCTCCAAAGCGGAAATCTCATCTGCCACAGGCAGTCGCCAACGAGGATCACTTAAAGCTTCTTTTAAAGAAGTGGGCTCTTTATCCCTAGTAATGGCTGCAATAAAAGTACGATGTGGAGCAGAAAAAGCATCATAATTTACAAATTGTGTGAGAGGAAAGAAACAACCTGAGACGGGACTGGCAGTGGGTGAGAACGATGGAAGGACGGACGTGTTAATGTGATGATAACAAATATATTCTGAATGCCGTGAATTGGGAAATTTCAATCTATTACCCCGGCCAAGCGGACTGTCAGGTGGGTCCGTAAGGACGTCGTCATTAGGTACCGATATGTCGGAAGAAGAAGTAGCGGGCTGCTTGGAACCAGAATCCGTAGTAGCATGCCCCCCCTGTGTGGTATCCTCGGTAGAAGACCCAGGCATGGAACGAACCGGTGAAGGGATAGGAGAATCATCATAGTCTAGCGGAATAAATAAATCATCACCAGTATCAGTCTCCTCATGTAGAGAGTCGGGGTGAGGTTGGTTGAAGGGGAACATGAATTCCTGAAATTGAACATCTCAGGACTGAAAAACAAAATCCCATTATCGAGGTTATTTAAGCTCCAACCCTTTTTGCCGAAAGGGTACCCTACAAAGATGCATCGTTTACTTCGGGAATCAAATTTGTCAGAGGGAGCCACATTCTTTGCATAAGCCAAACACCCAAATATACGGAACAAAGAATAATCCGGCTCTCGACCACATAGAATTTAGAAAGGAGTTTTACCACTGAGTAGACGATTGGGAGTGAGGTTTATGAGATGAGCAGCAGTAAGAACACATTCACCCCAAAAATCAATCGGAAGCCCACTTTGGAACCGGAGTGCCCGAGCTACGTTGAGTATGTGATGATTCATATTTATATACATGTTTTTATCTCCCCTAAGTCACTTTAGTGACGGTTTTTAGTGCCTAAATGAACAATTAAATGTCATATTTGTTAGAATGTCGATACTGCCGCCTTTAGGTGTTTTAATGCAGATTAGATGCATTTGCGGAACAATTAGAAGATAATGAACACCGCGGAGTCGATAGGCATGGAGATCGATTTGAAAAAAGAAGGAACAAAGCAAGAATAGGAGCTACACAAAGACAGTCGATCGAGTATGCTCGATCGAGTATGCAGAAAACTCGATCGAGTCGTGCTAAGAAGAAGCAAAGGGAAACCAGGAGCACTCGATCATGTACTCGATCAAGTCGCAGCAGAATACTCGTTCAAGTGTCCCAATACTCGATCGAGTATTTAGAGGAATTTGTGTTTTCCTAAAATTCATTAAAAATCGGATTATTGTGTAATATAAATAGAAAACTCATACCTTATTATTTCTTACGCTTTTAATTATTCAGAAACTCCTAGATAACCCTAGTATTATTATTATTATTAGTTATCGGATTGCTCCAAGTTTTGGAAGATCTTTCAATCTTTCAATCTTGTAATCAGTAATTATTCTACATTGTTATTCAAGTTTCAATCCTAAGTATTTTAATTACTTTGTTATTATTCTTTCTTATGATTTTAATTATGTCTCACATGAATTTAATTGTTGTTAGTATTATTAGTATGAGTAGCTAAATCTTCATCTAGAGTTGAAAGGGGATCTAGGATTGTTAGGAGGGGTAGATTAATTGATTGAGTTGCAATAACATGGCTATCGTTTTAAATCTAGTTTTTTAATTACTGGTCAGGATTAACTAACTAGTCTCGCGAATTAGGACTAACACCGACCGGGTTAAAACTAAGATAGGCTACGATACTTGAATAGAACTCGTTTAATGATAGCGATCACATGTTAAATTGTAGATCTAAAGGTCATAATTGAATCAACTGATCTTGTGACCTTAGATAACTTTATTGCATGATTAATTAATTGTTCCCCTATCCCTGAATAATAATTCTAGTGAATCTGAGACCCTAGACTTTTAATACTATTAATTTCACCTTTAATTTTGTTATTATTTGCAATTAGTTTAGAAACACAAGCCAAACCTGCAAGAATTTGTTACCTTAAGACAAACTTAATTTTAGCAAATAGATTTTTATCGCCTCCATGTGGATTCGATATCTTACATATCACTGACTATTAGTTACTATTAAGTTAGGATTTTATTTGATTTAGGGAACGCGACTTTATCCTTATCAGTATGTGACGGTGTTTTCGTTCAACCCAGGCATTTTGTTGTGGAGTACGGACCATAGAAGTCTCATGTATGATCCCATGGCACCGAAATAAGAAGTAAGGGGTCGGAATTCTGTGCCATTGTCACTCCGAAGAATTTTAATATCTCGATTAAATTGGCGTTTGACAAGTGCAAAGAATTCCTTCAACAACGAGGCATTTTCATCCTTTGTTTTCATTAAAAATAGCCAAACACAACGAGAATGATCGTCAACAATGGACAAAAAATAACGTGACCTACATGCTCGATTAGAAGTATATCGGCCTCATACATTAACATGAATCAAATCAAATAACGCCTCGACTTTATTATTTCTTAAAGGGAAAGAGGAGAGATTTTGTTTGGCTCGGAAACAAATATCACACGGCCCATTAGACAAACTATCATGATGAAAATAAGGAAGAAACTTCATAACTTTTAATGACGGATGTCCCAAACGGTTGTGCCAAAGATCAAAACTGCCACCTTTAATCACATTAACAGGTTGCGTAACATCTATCGTTATTTGATATAGGCCATGGAGTAAGTCACTCACTCCAATCGTCGTCTTCAAGGTAGGGTCCTGGATTACACAACGAGAGCTAGTAAATTGGACACTTAAATGTTGGCCCGATAATAGTTGAGAGACCGATAACAAATTACAAGTAAAACCGGGAACATATAAAACGTCATCCAAACATAGGAAAGTGTTGATATGAACCCGAACCGCATGGGTAGCTTGTAAATGAGAACTGTTTGGCAAAGTGACGGTAAGAGGAGACACGGGATGAGCGGTTTCAAATAACGAAAAATCGGCACAAACATGAGTAGAAGCACCCATGTCATTTAACCAAATTAATTGTCGCTTACCATTCAAACGAATTGAATTTACCCCCAACAAAGTCCCACCAAAAACCGCATGAACACGGTTATCAGTAGAGGAAATAAGAGGAGCATAGAAGGTTGGAAGGGATGAGTTTGGGGCCTGCTTTTCCCGGTGTGGACCACGGCCCTTTATGTAACCGTGCTTCTCCCAGCACCGTGGTTCCATGGGCAAGAGGACGGTAGCTTTGAACCACGAACCGCAAACGCCATGGCTGGGTTGTCCTCGGTTTGACGCTGAGTAACATGACACATCTCCTCCTCTTGAATTAACCGAGAATAAACATTATGCAATGACGATTGTGGCTCGGTTCCCAAGAGTTGGGAACGAGTAGTAGAGTATGATGAATCGAGGTCCATGAGAAAAGAGCGGACATGGGCTTTGTCACGGCTGGATCAGACTAGTACCGCACAAGGCGAGCACATGCATGCGGAAATGGCGTCGTAATCAGTGACGTCATCCCATAATTTCTTAAGACGACCGAAATACTCCATAATACTATCATTTGGAGACTATTTGCAAGCGGAAATTTCAGCATATAGTTGGTAGATTTTAACTTCATTTCCAACCAAAAATTGTTGTTTGATATCATTCCATAGTTCGGACGAGGTGTCACGATATGAAATTGAGGAACGAAGGCTGGGTTTGATAGTGTTAAAAATCCACGCAATTATCGTGCAATTGACAGTCTTCCAATCCTCAAGATCGGCGGAATCATCTTCCGGTTTTGTGAGAGAACCGTCGATGAAGGCAAGCTTCCGTTTGGCACCTAACGCATTGCGGAAACCTTTCGACCATTTCTCATAATTGGAACCTTTGAGCATGACATGGGTGACCTTTGCACCAGTGTCATCTCAGCTAGACAAGAAGTAGATGGGTTTCACAACATGGTCGTCACTTGCCATTGTTTCGAAAATGCAAAAAATCGAAGAGGCTTAGTTCAATGATACCATAAAGTAAATTGATTTGAGATGAGTAAGTTGATTGAGAAAATATTTGAATGAATGATGTTCATTGCTTATTCAAATTTTGGTTTGTTCAATATATACAATGATAAGGGTAAAGTCGCGTCACCTTAATCAAAGTAAAACCTAATTCACTACTAACTAATAGTCAGCGGTAAGCAAGGTATCGAATCCACAGGGAGACGGTAGTATTTTAATCTGTTAAACTAAGTTCGTCTCTAAGGTAACAATTTCTGGGTTTGAGATTGAGTTCTAAACTAAAAGCAATTAATAATAACAACTAAAAACAATAACAACTAATAACAATAATAAGCAATAACTAATAATAAGCAATAACTAACTAATAAGGTTGAAAACAATGAGATTAAAAGTCTAGGGTCACAGGTTCACTAGGATTATTATTCAGGGGTAAGGGAGTAATTAACTATCATGCAATAAAGTTATCTAAGGTCACAAGATCGGTCGATTCAATTATGCCCTTTAGATCTACGATTAACATGCGGTCGCTATCATTAAACGAGTTCTATTCAATTATCGTAGCCTATCTTTGTCTTAACCCGGTCGGTGTCAATCCTAATTTGCGAGACTAGTTAATTAATCCTGGCCAGTAATCAAACAACTAGAATTAAAACGATAATCAAACGATAACCATGCAATTGCAATTCAATCAATTAATCTACCCCTTCTAACAATCCTAGATCCCCTTCAACCCTAGAAAGGAATTTAGCTACTCATGAGAATATAAATAAAAACAATAATAACTAAGGTAAACATGATTAACAACAACAAAAGGATGAACAAAGAATAATTAAAGAACAAGAAAGCAATTAACTGAATAACAAATAAAGATTAGGAATACCGATTACAAGATGAACTAAAGACAATCGTCTTTGATGAATAAATTCCAGCGGAAAAGTAAATTAAACTAAAGTTTCTGATTTAAACCCTAAAAGTATTCTAAAGCCTAAGAAAGCATGTATAAGAATATCTAATTAAGAAAGACGAGCTTTCTTTTTATATTACAAAAGATCCTACTAATTAGGTTAAATTTAAGGAAAACACGAAAATCCGCCGAAATAGTGACTTGCTCGATCGAGCAAGGGCCTTCTGCTCGATCGAGCAAGCTCTGACCACGACTCGACCGAGCAAGGTTGGACTGCTCGATCGAGCAAACCTTCCTTTAGCTCGTTTTCTTCACTTTCCTTCATTTCTTCTCTTTTCTTCCTCGATTCCCGTGCCTAGCTTCTACGATCCAACTCCGCCATGCTCCATATCATCTCAAAAAGCTCCAAATGCATCCAATCTGCATTAAAACATAACAAAAGCGGCAGAATCGATATTCTAGCTAAAATAGCATAGAATAAGCAAGGAAAGACGGTAAATCGAGTTAAATGTGTCTAAGGGAGGCATAAAATATGTATATAAATAATGATCATCAAACTCCCCCAAACCAATCCTTTGCTTGTCCCTAAGCAAAGCACTCGACACATACAAAGACAAACATACAAATGGTGAATGAAAAACTCAAAGCTAATGTTAAAGCACATACAAATCCCAAGCTATCCATATCTATAACAAAGTAATGACCAAGTTGTACCAATAAAACAAATTTAAAGGCACGGGAAAGTAGAAAACGCAGCTCATATTCCAAGATTTTACATGATACCGTAGTATAGACAAAAACCAAATACCTTTCAATCTTGCAAGGCTCAATTTGTCGGATTCTCGCGGATTCACTCAAGCACTCATAAGTTTATGTAAAGGTGAGTTTTGTGAAGATAGAAAGAAATAGAAACACTCACTCAACTTATGAAACATGCATGCATTCTAATGTGATAGTAATTTCCCCAACTAATACGCATTCGCTATAAAGTACATGAATCAGGACAAAAAGGGAGGCTAATGGGTGAAGGTAGAAATGGATTGTGCCAAGGCACGTTTGGGAATGTGGGGCTAAGACCGGTAGTCGCAGCGACACGTACCAAAACAAATCTACAAGACTAGCACAAACCAACACCGACTAGAGAAATCATCTTAAACTTTGACAACACAAGAGAGATATCGATATTGCTCTCTGAAAAATGCATTAGACTCTAATAAATTCCCTTTCATTTTCCCTTGAATAACTCAATGAAGCAACATATTTTTCTTTCTTTTTCTTCCTTTTTCTCTTTTTCTTCTTTTTTTTCATTTTTTCCAAATCAAATCTTTTTTTTTTCTTTTCTTCATCATTTTTTTTTTCTCTTTTGCTTCACAACTTTTCTCAACAAAGGGAATAAATGACACAATTGCCAACATACTTGCTACACCCAATTGATATTCTTTTTGAAATCCCGACCCAACCATAGTAGACAAGTAGATAAGAAAAAACATGCAACTGCGACTGTCCCGATAAGGTAGGTAAATTCTAGGAATGTAGCTATTATATGGCTTGCAAAACAGGCTACAAAAGGCTCAAATTGGCTAAATGTAAAGAACTCAATAATAAGGGTATAAAATCAAGTCTTTTTGGCTATGTGAGGCTCAATTGAACAAAAAGAACCACCTTTCATCAGGCACTTATCAAACGAACGCGTATAGTATCAAGAAACGAATGTCACACTTATGCAATTTGATGTTACACATTCCACAAGGAATACCACACTCAAGCCTAAAAACAATGAGACCAGTTTATTAATGTTCCTGGCCTAGGAAGCTCTATAGACCTCAGAATTTTAAGTGGTTTACCAACAAAAATTGCCAAATCTAATTAGCATAAGGTATGTCAAAAACGGTCAAGACTTGTACTATGAGCTTTGTTTTCAAAAAAATAGTAAGTCAAAACAATGTACATGGATAACTTATTTGGGATTCAAATGCAGAAACAATGCAAATTATCATCATTGTAATTCAATTCACCAAGACTCAACCTAATAAAATAAAAAACATGTTTTTGGATTTTGTAATTTTTTCAATTTTTATGGATTTTTTCTTTTTTCTTTTCTAAACACACAACTGAAATAAAGACTCAACAGAAATAAAGACTCTCCCCCAAACCTAAATGTCACAGTGTCCTCATTGTGACGCTAACAGCACAGCATCACACAATAACCAACAACAGCAACCTAAAGGACACAACTAACAAAGGGAGAAGGGGAAATAACTAAAAGAAAATACAATAAAATAAAGGACAAGGATAGATAATACCAGTAATTGAGAGAATAAGGGTGAGGTAGTGAAGAACAAGGAAGAAATAAGAAGAGGAATGAAGAGAAAATTGGTGAAACTTGGCTTTTTAAGCTTCGGGCCGGTGCGAACTGACCGACTCGATCGAGCAAGAGGAGCTTGCTCGATCGAGCAACCTTCAAAATTCTGATTTTCAACCTTGCTCGAGTTGCTGGATGTTGGACGTAGCAAAAACTCGATCGAGCATGTGAGTTTGCTCGGTCGAGCAACCTAGTATTATCACGTCTACCACTTGTTTTCTCTTCTTTTCATCTTTCGTTCTTCATTATTAAAGCGACTTTCAATTGTATTAGCTGCAAACACTTAATAGAATTGTTAGATCGCTCCCTCACCGCACTCAAGAAAGCACAACTATATTAACTATCCAAACTAAATATAATTTAACTATGACATTAAGAAATAAGCTAAGCGGAATAAAGTTTACAAAGGAAATACAAGTAAATGCCGGGTTGCCTCCCGGTTAGCGCTGGTTTATATCGGTCCCGCACGACCGTGTTACCTCAAAGTCATGGTGGTTTATCAAGAGTGGAAAGGTTGACGGCCTCTCTCACTCCTATAAATGCTTTATCGTAATAGGTCTTTAAGCGCTGACCATTGACTTGGAAAATCTCCCCCTTGTCGGTTTGTAGTGAAACCGACCCAAACTTGCTCACCTTGGTTTTTGTGAATGGTCTCGACCATATGGACTTGAGTTTACTCCGTGAGCTTCCAGTTTCAGCACTCTTGGAATTTAAGGCGATCTCCAGAGGATCCCTATCCAAACGCAAAGGGGGACAGTCAGCAATAGTTAAATCAACAATATCAACCCTATGACATGTCTCTTCTAGTAGGGGGTGTTTTATTGCCTTATCTAGGTTGAAAGTGATAGTGTCATCCCCCACTGTTAGTGTAAGTCTCCCATTCTTAACATCTATAACCGCCCCCGCAGTATGGAGGAATGGTCGTCCTAAGATGATAGGAATTTGGGTGTCTTCAGCCATATCTAAGACAACAAAGTCAACTGGTATGAAAAACTTCCCTACTCTAACCGGTACGTCTTCTAAAATCCCTAAAGGGTGTTTAATAGAACGGTCGGCCATTTGTAAGGTCATGTTTGTAACAGTAAGTTGACCCATATTTAACTTTTTGCCTATAGAATATGGCATTACACTAACACTAGCCCCTAAATCACAAAGGGCTTTATCTATTGCTAAGCGACCTATATTACAAGGAATAGAAAAACTCCCTGGATCCTTTAGCTTATGTGGTGATCTTGATTGCAACACAGCACTGCATTCCTCAGTAAATGCAACCGTCTCCACTTCATTAAAGGACCGCTTCCTTGTCAATATATCCTTTAGAAACTTTGCATAGGTCGGCACTTGAGTAATCAACTCGGTAAATGGTACACTCACTTTTAAATTCTTCACGACCTCCATAAACCTCCCAAACTGTTGATCGAGCTTTGATTTATGTAGGCGTTGAGGAAAAGGAAGTTTAATTACAATGGGCTCGGCTTCTTTGGCTTTGGAAGATGAATTAGAAGGCTTTTCATTGGTTTCAGGGGTTGCTCGATCGAGCAGAGGGTGTGCTCGATCGAGTTTTGGTGTACTGTAACTTTCAGAAACTTCCCGAGACAAATTTGGGCAAATTTTATGGGTTGCTCGATCGAGCAAGGGGGTGCTGCTCGATCGAGCAACCTCTGTTTCAGCCTTATTTTCGCCTTTTTTCGAACTTTGATCCGCAACTTCCAAGCTTTCATTGGTTGCATCCCTTATCATTTCAGGGCCTTTGTAATGTGTTCCACTCCTCAAGATGATGGCATTGACTTGCTCATGTGGAGGGTGTCCTTGAGGAGGAAGATTACCCGGTTGTTTATGTGGATTTTGAATTGCCAATTGGGCAATTTGAGTGTCAACCATCTTGTTATGAGCTAACAGTTGTGAGATCTGAGCATCTTGCTTTTGTTGGATCATAAGACTCTGCTGCAACATGGTTTTCAGTTCCGCCATATCATTACTTGGAGGTGGTGGAGGTAGAGGTTGTTGGAAGTTTTGGCCACCTTGATTGGAACGATTGAAGTTACCTTGAGAATTGCGATTCTGAGGAATCACATAAGATGAACTTTGTTGCTGAGGTGGTGGTGGGGTCGGATTAAGAACATTCTGACTTCGGTAGGAGAAATTGGGGTGCTCTCTTGTCCTTTCATTGTAAAAGTTAGAGTACGGTGAACCTTGCTTAAAGGATTGAAAAGCAAGCACTTGATCAACCGTACTCATACATTCCACTGCATTATGCCCCATAGTACCACATCTTTCACAGGTTGGCTCTTATTGAACCATGGCATGAACCGTTTGCTTATTCTCCAAGGACTTTGAAGTTTGTAACTCGGCAATTTTGGCAGTTAATGCCTCTAACTGAGCTGCAACTGCATTATCCGTACCTCCTCTCCTCGCATTGCCCCTAGGATTCCCATACTCAGCATTGTGAGTAGCCATCTCATCAATTAACTTCCAAGCATTGGCATCAGTAGTGTTATTTTGGAATCTCCCATTAGCAGCAGAATCGAGCAAATTCCTCTGATCATCATATAACCCATTATAGAATTGGTTGCATAAAAACCAAGTATCAAAACCATGATGTGGAACAGACTTGACAAGCTTTTTGAAGCGAACCCAGGCCTCATTAAAGTTCTCTTGGGGACCTTGTTTGAAACTTGTGATTTGGCTTCGAATGGCATTGGTTTTCTGAGGCGGAAAATATCTTTTGTAGAATGCAAGAGACAAAGAATTCCAATCAGTGATGCCAAGCGCAACCATATCTAACTCACTCAACCAATCTTCTACCCCGTCTCGTAATGAAAAGGGAAACAACACCAACTTGATCTGATCTTTTGTCACTCCAGCCGTTAGAGGAATAGAGCAACAATAGTTAGTGAATTTCTCCATATGCTTAGCAGGATCCTCAGTAGGGCTCCCTCCAAACATATTTCGCTCCACCAAAGAGATATAAGATGGACGAATCTCAAAAGTACTATTACCCGTAGTAGGGAGTTGAAATCCCTTGGGAATAGATGCGACGGTAGGCTCCGAGTGACTGGCTAGAGTAGGCATGGTTGTAGTGGGTGCAGAAATAGGTGTATCCTCTTCTAAGGACGGTTTTTCTGCGACGAATTCGGCGTAAACTGTTTCAAGCGTACTCAAGTCTTCCGCTTCTTGAATTTCCTTCCAAAAGTTTCGTCTAGACCGGAGAGTCTTATCTGGTTCGGAATCGTAGGGCACGAGAACGGACCTAGAACACCTGGGCATAAACAAACACTAAAGAAAAAGGATAGAACTGTCTCAAGGACTTTAGGTTCCCCTGAGACGAAAAGGACAAACTAGTAGAAAACAACAGAAAACTGTTGCCTCCCCGGCAACGGAGGGCGCCAATGTGATAAGGTAAAGTCGCGTCACTTAATCAAAGTAAAACCTAATTCCTACTAACTATAGTCAGCCGGTAAGCAAGGTATCCTAACCACAGGGAGGCGGTGTATTTTAATCGGTTAAACTAATTCGTCTCTAAAGGTTTAACCAATTTCGGGGTTGAGATTGGAGTTCTAAACTAAAGCCAATTAAATAACAAACAAACTTAAAAACAATAACCACTAATAACAATAATAAGCAATAACTAACTATAAGCAATAACAAACTAATAAGGTTGGAAACAATGAGATTAAAAGTCTAGGGTCACAGGTTCACTAGGATTATTGTTCAGGGGTAAGGGAGTAATCAATTATCATGCAATAAAGCTATCTAAGGTCACAAGATCGGTCGATTCAATTATGCCCTTTAGATCTACGATTAACATGCGGTCGCTATCATTAAACGAGTTCTATTCAATTATCGTAGCCTATCTTAGTCTTAACCCGGTCGGTGTCAATCCTAATTTGTGAGACTAGTTAATTAATCCTGGCCAGTAATCAAACAACTAGAATTAAAACGATAATCAAACGATAACCATGCAATTGCAATTCAATCAATTAATCTACCCCTTCTAACAATCCTAGATCCCCTTCAACCCTAGAAAGGAATTTAGCTACTCATGAGAATATAAATAACAACAATAATAACTAAGGTAAACATGATTAACGACAACAAAAGGATGAACAAAGAATAATTAAAGAACAAGAAAGCAATTAACTGAATAACAAAGAAAGATTAGGAATACCGATTACAAGATGAACTAAAGACAATCGTCTTTGATGAATAAAACCCAGCAGAAAAGTAAATTAAACTAAAGTTTCTGATTTAAACCCTAAAAGTATTCTAAAGCCTAAGAAAGCATGTATAAGAATATCTAATTAAGAAAGACGAGCTTTCTTTTTATATTACAAAAGATCCTACTAATTAGGTTAAATTTAAGGAAAACACGAAAATCCGCCGAAATAGTGACTTGCTCGATCGAGCAAGCTCTGACCACGACTCGACCGAGCAAGGTTGGACTGCTCGATCGAGCAAACCTTCCTTTAGCTCGTTTTCTTCACTTTCCTTCATTTCTTCCCTTTTCTTCCTCGATTCCCGTGCCTAGCTTCTACGATCTAACTCCGCCATGCTCCATATCATCTCAAAAAGCTCCAAATGCATCCAATCTGCATTAAAACATAACAAAAGCGGCAGAATCGATATTCTAGCTAAAATAGCATAGAATAAGCAAGGAAATATGGTAAATCGAGTTAAATGCATCTAAGGGAGGCATAAAATATGTATATAAATAATGATCATCATACAACCTAGTGAATTTAATTCTATCACTATGGAAACTAATACCTTAGAATTTTCTAGACTAATTGGTACAAAGAATAAGAGAAGGAACAAAGAATAAGACTAATAATACATTTCCTACAGGAGCGCAGAAAATAAGGACGATACAAATATCGTCCTAATAAGTAAACTTTTCTTAGAAACTTTAACTTCCTCTAGGCTTCTCCAATTGATCAATTGTCAATAGAAGATTGTTATTTATTTTAAGTTTTAAATTGTATAAACGAATTTTAAGAAGAAATTTATCTAAGTTCATTTAGGTCAATCTTTGTACATGTTAGCGTGCCTAATACTTGGAGGGTAGAGGTGCCAATCCGAACGGTCGGTGACGAGCTTATTTTCGGGGTCGTTAATTCCACAAATTAGCTATGCCAAATAACAATTTATAAAACCAAATCTAGACTCAAACCAACCTAAGTAAAGGATAGTAAGGGTAAGACAAGGATCGAACCCAAGGGAAGGCGATGAATGCTAAAAATCTAATCTAGACTCTTGCTAAAAACCGATTAAACAAATTAATTAATCTAACCACAAATTAAAACACTAATTGAAACAAAGACTAGAATTACTTACAAACTATGATATTCACAATGGTAAACATGTAGATAACAAATAGGGAGAGAATTTTTCATGAGAAAAGATTATCAATCCTAAAATCACCAATAACAACTAAATACTCAAAGATTCAAATAAGGAGAAATAACTTAGTGCAATTATCCCAAGTTCCCCCACAATTAACAAAGTAAAGACCCCTCCTTTCCTCCCTTCTCTAATTATCTATTGCAAGCTTCTAAGAATTAGCCACCATGAATTAAACCATCCATAAATGACCCATTACAACTAAACCCATACTTATTAAAACATAAGCATAAATCAAGATGCAAGCTTTAAGCACAAAACCAAAGAAGCATGCTAGAATCATGTAATAAAACATTAAACCATGTCCTAAATACACAATAATCCAAATTCCACTCAAAAGATTCCAACTTTTAAACCAAAGTTACAATCTTTCAAGTTGCTTCAACAAATATCAAGACAAATCAACCAAATTCATCAAGACAAAGCAATTTAATCAAACAAACAATTACTAAGATGGTTAGTCTTAACAACAATTCATTCAACAATGAAATTCAAACAAAGGAAAATGGAATTAAATAGAGAAGGAAGGATTAAAAAGGTCTTACAATGCTAAAAGGGAAGAACTTGTTCAAATTACACTAAGCAAAAGAAGATTAGCTACCCATAGTCTTCATAATACAACCAATTTCTAAGCAAAAACCCATTACAAAAGCCAAACTTTTAAGAACAAAAAGAGAGAATTCTAAGGAAAATATAATGTTGTATGTTGGATGCTTGATGCCCTTCTCGCTCTACAGAAATCTTCTTTTATACCCTTGGTCCGCAAACCTAGGGGCCTTGAAATGTGGGCTTCCAAAAGACAAGACGAGAAAATGAGAAAAACCCGTGCTGAGAAATGACGCAGGCTGCGTCGTGCTGACGCAGGCTGCGTCCTACGACGCAGGCTGCGTCGAGCACTGCCCAACTTTTGCCTTGTTTTCCTTCTTGACTTTCGTTGACCCCATGGATATTGACCCTGCCTTGACTTCCATTGACCCATTGGGCTTTGTCTTCAAACCTTGGTGATTCATTGCTAGCCCACTTCAAATTCCGGGTTTTTGGGTCTCGGGTTTTCGGGTTTGACTTTTATTGACTTTCGGGATTTGACTCTCAAAATTGACTTAAAATACTAAATACTAACATTATTACAAAAACTAAATTTAACATAAAACAAAGCTAATGACCCGTAAAAAGTAGAACGAAAGACTCTAAAAATTACTACTAAACACGACAATATTTGACGTTGTCAAACACCCCCACACTTGGACTTTTACTCGTCCCGAGTAAAACTCGAGATTAGCACAAATGACATGAGCCCAACAAAGTGTGTGTGGAGGCATTGACCTCTCTTCCCTCACTACACCCTTCTAATACTCCCTCTTAAACAATCCACCAATGACAAAAACAAAACAAAAAGAACCAATTCTTGTGACACTCTTCTCTCACTCCCCCTCCTTATATCATCCCTCAAGACTAAAGACACGACATGCCACCTACTCCGACTCAAATCAACTCCTCCCTCCTTATAGCTCCAAATAAAGTAGTATGACCATCTTTGCCTTATCCCAAGGCATAGCGAGATGGTCTTTCTCAACAACCTCCATACAAATCCACTCCTTATATCACCCCCTTATTACTCCACTAATGCAAATCATGGTTACTTGGTTGGCCCCAAACTTCAAAATTTGCACAATCAAGCACCCATCAAAATAAATCCACCAATTTGAAATCAAATTTTGTGACTCAAAAACAAAAATAAAAGGGGTCCTAAACTAGCCTTCTTCCAATTTACTCCTTATCACTCCCTTCTTATTTCTCCAAAATCCTCATCATAGGAAGAATTATGCTTAAATTTTTTCATTTTTTTCATTTTTTCATTTTTTTTTCTTGAAAATCCCTCATTTTGCCTAAGGTGCCCTTTCGGGTTTTCACCTTAGCTTTTTCCTTTCCTCTCATTGGTGGCTCGCAACTCGATTCTTCATTTTGTCCGGAATGCCCTTTCGGGTTTTCATTCCGTCCTCGGCCACCTTCCCAAATCTTGCCTAGGTGCCCACCCTTGTGGGTTTTCACCTAGCCGGGATTTTCAATTTTTTTCTTTTCTTTTTCTCTTTTTTTTTCTTTTCTTTTTTTTTTCTTCAAAATAAAGACATATTTAAAAAATACAATGCATCAAAAACAAACTAACTATGTACAATCTTCTCCCCCACACTTAGAATATACAATGTCCTCATTGTAGGAGAGAAGAAAAATGTTACCTCATCAATTGTCGAAAGGAGAGGACCCCGAGGCACCTCCTCGGTTTCTCCTCCTATCCCTTTCTTCTCTAATCCGTCTTCTTTGCTCCATGCCTTCATCAAGGGTTGCTTGGGTGTAAGGAAAAGGGTAGCCCGGGTTTTGTTGCATGGACATCCCAAAGAGAGAGCTAGCCAAGCCATAGACGTCCTCTTGTGCCACCGCATCTTCATAGGAGTCTTGAAGATAGGTGTGGTGGCGCTCATTTTGAACGTTAAAGTGGCTCGTAGCTTGCTCCCTCCAAGCATTTTGGGTGGCTCACATTTCATTTTGCTCTTTCCACCTTTGGTCTTGTTGTTCTCTCCAAAGGCGGGCTTCCTCTTGCCCGTCTAGCATCCTCTTCCATTCCTCATTTTGAGCCCTCTCGGCTTCCCCTCTCAATCTCTCCCTTTCCTCCACAACATTATGCCAATCATCCAAAATCTCAAGCCTACCTCCTTGTAATTGTTGCCAAGTGTTTGAGGCATCTACCCTCCCACTAATGTGTGCCAAGACGTCGTTGGTGCTAGCAAAATAGTTAGCCATTTGTTGTTGCCATGGCTCCACGGGTGTGCTAGAACGACCCTCCGCATCAAACATGGGGGTGTCGGTATCATGGTGGCTTTGGAATGGTGATTGGGAATGGAATGGTGGTGGTTGTTGTTGTTGTTCAAAAATGGTGGTTTGGGAAGGACCTTGCTCAATTGCAAGGATCTCAATTTCCTCTCTCATTTGCTCACTTCCCTCACCACCCTCTCTCCTTCCCCTCCTTCTTTGCCTCAAAGGCACTTCTTCTACCTCCTCCTCCTCCACACTACTTACCCCCAAAATTTCCTCCCTAGGACACATAAAATCCCATGCCGCGGGTCCTCTAGGTAAAGGATTGTTTTGAGGTCTAGGCAATTTCATGTAGCTTAGCCCGTCACTTCCCAACCAAAACCCTTTTAAGGGTTGCTCTTTGCTAGTCCTGAACATGTGAACTTCTTCTAGCCCAAGACGGTTGTACCTCGTCAACCCCCTACAGATGTTTACCGCTTGACCATTAGGAATGCCCCCCTCATAATGCCTTACCAAGAAAGAAATCACCCCCCCACAATGGATGCTTGCCCTTGCCGATTTTTGCCTATGCTTGATGCAAGCTCTCAGAAACAAATCGGCCCAATCCGGGATCTCTACCCCCTCCGGAAGCATAGTCCACAAACAAAGCCGGATATTCTCCGGCACCTTGGTGGGTTCTCCCGCGGAGTTGAAAATGGTGGTAAGGAACCTAGTAATTAGGCGGAGAACGGGGTGGGTGATGGCTGACAGTTTGGCATCCTTACTCGGGCCGTGGTCACTGGTAATGCTACCCCACATCATATGCATTTTGCCCCTTGGGCACCTAAGATCTTCGGGTTGCTTGGTGATTTTTAGGATTTGACGGATTTCAGAAGTTGGGGCATTATGCCAAGTTTGGTTCAATCGGAAGCGGTAGGCTTTCTCCTCACCTTCGGGCACATCCAACTCCGACAAGGTGGCTAGAAACTCGTATGCGGAACTCCTATAGGTGTAATCCCAGGAGTTTGGCTCGAGATAAGCCTCTAGCCCTACTTTAGCTAGCATGTCCCTTGTCAGGTTGAACATGCCTAAGGCATGGAGGGTGGTTGGGCAAAAGAATTTGGTTGCTACAAGAGGGTGAGTGGATATTTGATCCCAAATTTTCTTATATTGAGCTTGCAACCTCTCATAGCCCATGAACACCGCTTCAACCTCGGTGTCGGGCTCGCTCACCGCGGCCCTCTTATTTTTTCCTTTGCCAAACAGTTGAGAGATTTTTGGTGCCATTTCTGCAAAATGTAACAAACAACACACTACAACAACAAGAAGCAATCACTCGAAAGATTTTTCACTCAAGCAATTCAACAAACACTTGGTGTGCAACAATTTCTACACCTCAAAAAGCTAGTGTTTGTTGAATTTCTTTACCTTACTCAGAAAACTTTGTCCAATCCTAACTAAACAATCAAGCAAGGGAAAGGGGAACTCAACCTAAGACTAATTCTAGCCTAATTCGAGCAAAAACTTGAAGAATAATGAAAAAGTCGAGTATGAAGTTATACCTTTGTTTTCCACAAGATTCAAGTTCCTTGATGATTAGAAAAGGTAGGAATTCGACAAATAGCCCTTAAAAACCCAACTAGAGACCCGAAAAAACGAATTTGAGGGAAAAAAAATCTAGGTTTTTAAAACGGATTTCTGAGATTTTTGAGTGAATGAGATTGATTTTGGGGTTATTGAAGGTAGAATAATGATTAGGATGAAGAATTGGATTGATTTTGATGAAGGTTTTGGAAGATTTGAGTGAGAAAGATGGATTTTTGAGGGATTGGGGTAGGTTTTGGTGTGTTAGTCGTGAAAAGCAAAGAAGAAGATGGGGTTTGTGTTTTATGAAGAACACGGGAAAGAATTAGAAAATAACTGAAATCAGCACTTGACGCAGGCTGCGTCCTACGACGCGGGCTGCGTCGTCACGACGCAGGCTGCGTCGAGCACTGCCGGATGGTTCTTGCTTATGCACATAGCAAAATTTTTGCTAAGTGCTCCAAACACCCCCATACTTGCAATTTCACTCCAATGGCCCATAATAACCTCCAATATCTAAATTCCATCGATTCCCGAACTTTTTATCCGTGGCACGCATCCCGAGGCGGCCAAAAACTCGCAAAACTTCACAAAACCGTTAGTAACTTCAAAAAATTTTGTTTGATGCAATGTCTAACTAACTTAAAACAACTCAAATGTTAAAATTTAACAAAGAAACTTCAAAGGAATATTCACAAGGATAGAGTATGTACATGTTTTTGCAGTTTATTTAGAGTCGATGGCTCGACTTAGCTATTTCAAGCTTTTCAACTTTGATAAATGGGGTCTTCAAGCAAGACCTCTTCTTCCCCCTCCCGGGTACCTCCTTGGAAGTAGTGCTTGAGACGGTGGCCATTCACTTTGAGGAGCTTTCCATCCCCGGGCCCCTCCACTTCAATAGCTCCATGAGTAAACACTTTCTTGACGGTGTAAGGTCCAAACCATCTTGACCTCAACTTGCCCGGAAAGAGCTTAAACCGGTTTTGGAACACAAGAACTTTATCACCCTCCTTGAAAACTCGACGGTTTATCATTCCATCATGCCATCTCCTTGTTTTCTCCTTGTAGATGAAAGAGTTCTCATAAGCATCTTGGCGAATTTCTTCAAGTTCTTGTAATTGAAGCTTTCGGTGCATACCGCTCTCATCTTGGTTTTGGTTGAAAGATTTGATAGCCCAATAGGCTTTGTGCTCAACCTCCACGGGGAGGTGGCAAGCCTTGCCATAGATGAGACGGAATGGGGACATGCCAATGGGGGGTTTGAAAGCGGTCCTATATGCCCACAATGCATCAACTAGCCTCTTACTCCAATCCTTTCTATCCGGATTCACCGTCTTTTCAAGTATTCCTTTAATTTCACGGTTTGAGAGTTCGGCTTGCCCGTTTGTTTGTGGGTGGTAGGTCGTGGAAATTTTATGATTCACCCCATACCTCTTGATAAGGCCTCCAATCACCTTGTTGCAAAAATGGGTCCCCCTATCACTAATGATAGCCCTTGGAAAGCCAAACCGAGAGAATATGTTCTCTTGAATGAAAATGGCTACTACCTTGGCATCATCGGTGCGGGTAGGAATTGCTTCAACCCATTTTGATACATAGTCCACCGCCAAGAGGATGTACAAATAACCACCGGAATTTGAAAAAGGGCCCATAAAATCAATTCCCCACACATCAAAGATCTCACAATATAGAAGAGGTTGTTGTGGCATCTCATTTCTCTTTGTCAAATTCCCCACCCTTTGACATCGGTCACAAGTCTTTACACATTTGTGGGCATCTTTAAAAAGGCTTGGCCAAAAGAAACCGCATTCAAGCACTTTTCTAGCGGTTCTTTGTGGCCCAAAATGTCCTCCACAAGCATAGTCATGACAATGGTGTAAGATGGAAGGAATTTCACTCTCGGGCACACATCTTCTCACAAGTTGATCTTGGCAAAATTTCCACAAGTAAGGATCATCCCATGTATAGTACTTGGCATCGGACTTGACTTTGCTCTTTTGATGAGAAGAGAAATGGCTTGGAAGCCGCTTTGTCACCAAATAGTTGACCATGGTAGCATACCATGGCTCCTCCACTTGTATAGCATAAAGTGACTCATGAGGGAGACCTCCCTCAACCTCCTCAAGAGGGCATGATGGTCTTCCTTCATGGTTTAGCCGGCTCAAATGATCCGCCACCACATTCTTCACCCCTTTCTTGTCTTTTATTTCCACATCAAACTCACTTAGAAGAAGAATCCATCTCAACAACCTTGGCTTTGCATCCTTCTTTGCCACAAGGTATCTAATGGCGGCATGATCGGTGTAGATGATCATCTTTGTGCCCAAGAGATAAGATCGTAATTTTTCTAGAGCATAAATCACAACAAGGAATTCCTTCTCCGTCGTGGAATAGTTCTTTTGAGCATCATTCAAGAGGGTAGAAGCATATTGGATCACATGGGGTCCCTTGTCACTCTTTTGACCCAAAACCACTCCCAATGCATAGTTACTTGCATCGGTCATGATTTCAAATGGAAGATCCCATCGTGTTGCTTGAATAATTGGTGCGGTGACCAATCTCTCCTTCAAGTCATTGAATGCTTTCCTACATTTGTCATCAAAAACAAATTCCGCTTCTTTGTGCAAAAGCTTGCATAAAGGGTTAGCAATCTTGGAAAAATCCTTAATAAATCTCCGGTAATGTCTCGGGTGTTAGAGGGATAAGGTAATGTTTTTATGATGTCAACCTTAGCCTTATCCACCTCAACCCCCCTTTCCGACCCTACATGTCCTGAAACGATGCCACTAGTCACCATGAAATGACATTTTTCGGAGTTTAAAATGAGATGAGACTCTTGGCATCGCTCTAAGACAAGAGCAAGGTGTTTTAGACATGCATCATAGGAGTCCCCATGGACGGTGAAATCATCCATGAATACTTCTATGATTCGTTCTACATAGTCGGAGAAAATACTTAACATGCACCGTTGAAAAGTTCCCGGTGCATTACACAAACCAAAGGGCATACGACGATAAGCAAATGTACCAAATGGGCATGTGAATGTGGTCTTGACTTGGTCCTCGGGTGCGATTGGAATTTGAAAATACCCCGAGTAACCGTCAAGGAAACCATAGAAAGCTTTCCCCGCTAATCTTTCTAACATTTGATCAATAAATGGTAGCGGGAAATGGTCTTTCAATGTTACCGCATTCAAGCGGCGGTAGTCAATACACACTCTCCAACCGGGTTGGGGTCGGGTGGAGACCAAGTCTCCTTGTGCATTCTTGACTACCGTCACTCCTCCCTTTTTGGGTACGACTTGAGTTGGGCTAACCCAACGAGAGTCGGAAATATGGAAAATGATACCCATTTGCAATAGCTTAATTACCTCTTCTTGCACTACCTCCGCCATGGGTGGATTGAGCCTCCTTTGGGGTTGTCGGACCGGTTTGGCATCCACTTCAAGCCGTATCTTGTGCATGCAAGTCACCGGGCTTATCCCTTTTAGGTCCGCTATGGTCCACCCAAATGTTTCCTTATGCTTCTCAAGTAGTGATATCAATTTGCCTTCTTGGTCCTCGGTGAGTGTGCTTAAAATGATAAGTGGTAGGGTGTTCTTGTCACCTAGAAAGATGTACTTCAAATGGCTGGGGAGGGTCTTCAACTCGACCTTAGGAGGTTGGATAATGGAAGGGAGGGGCTTGTGGAGTGGAATACTCAAGGCAAACAACTCGGACAAGTTCGCCAGTGCAGGACGCAGGCTGCGTCGTGTGACGCAGGCTGCGTCGAGCACTGCCTTGCCCTGTTTTCAGCATCTCTATGACGTTGAGCTCCTCATATGTTTCTATTGGCTCTTCCCTTTCCAAGTCTCCAAGACATTCCTGCACATCAAAGGCCAACAACAAACGCAAACCTTCCTTTTCCATGGGGTTAGTTAAAGCTACCTCAAGTGGGTCTCTATCACAAAGTTTATACATTTGATTCACCAATGGCTCAAAGATATCCAAGAAGAAACAAGATTGATGGTGACTCGGGTGCCTCATGGAGTCATATATATTGTAAGTTAATCTTTTTCCTTCAAATTCCATAGTCAAGCACCCGTTTGAAACATCGATCTTGGTATTTGAAGTTTTCATAAACGGCCTACCAAGAAGGAGAGGGGTGGCACTAGAGCTAGATTCCATATCTAAGACGTAGAAATCCGCCGGAAATACAAGATTATCGACTTCCACTAGTACATCCTCTACCATGCCCTTGGGGTAAACACTAGACCTATCGGCAAGTTGAATGACTACCCCAGTCTTAGACAAAGGTCCTAAACCTAGGGTCTCATAAATAGATAAAGGCATGACGTTTATAGAAGCCCCAAGGTCTAGCATGGCACGTTTAAAACTTTTCCCCCCAATAGTGGAAGGAATAGTGAACATGCCCGGGTCTCCACATTTCTTGGGTAAATTTTGTTTGAAAATGGCCGACACATGTTCACTCACCCTAACCTTATGGGTTCCCTTCTTTGGATTTCTCCTAGGTGTACAAAGTTCTTTCAAGAACTTTGCATACCTAGGGACACTATTCAACAAGTTAAGAAGAGGAATGTTTACCTCACATTTTCAGAAGGTCTCATATAAGTCATTCTCCTTGGCATATTTCCTTGTGCTTATCAAAGCACTAGGAAATGGGACTTCCGGTATGTACTCTTCCACTTCCTCATCTTCAATAGTGTCCTTGCCCTTCTTTGAAATGTCTCCTTTGGGGTCCTTGCTTGTGGATGCCCCTTTCTCATTCTTCGATATCTCTTCTTGACCAACCACCAATTCTCCTTGGTCTTCAATCTCAATGGTTTCCATCTCAATATTCTTCATCTTTTCCTTTCCTTTGCCAAGGGGGTTTACTTCCAACTCTTTGCCTCCCCTCAATGTCATGGCACTAGCATTTTCCCTTGGTGGGGGAATGGTTTGAGATGGGCATCTTGTGGAGCTTGAGGCTTGGGATTTTGACAAATTTGAGGCCATTTGGGATAGTTGGGTTTCCAAGTTGTTCACCCTAAGGTTGTTAGCCTCCATATCCTTCCTTGCTTCCTCTCTATCCCTCCTTGCCTCCTCCCTATCCTTCTCTTGATTGGCAAGAAGTGTTTGCAAGATGTCACTTAAGTTCCCTTGAGAAGAAGAATTCCCTTGATTTGGATTTTGGTTTGGTTGTCTTTGGGATTGAGAATTACTTGGAAAATTTGAGTTGTTGGGTCTTGGGTTGTTGAAATTTCTTTGGG